>APFE031314764.1:0-24055 GCA_000404065.3 Pinus taeda | reverse complement strand
AGTAGCCACTTGTTGTCTTGCTACATCCCTGAGTTTGTCATTGTAATCTCCTTGTTCCATAAGTTTATCATGAATGACAAAGGGATTAGGTAATCACTTTTCCTTTAGCTTATCAATCTTAGCCATGAACCTATCAAAGGCTACTTGCATTTCCTTGCTCTTTTCCTCTAACTTTTGCATAAGGTCCCTCTTAGTGAGGACTTTCTTTACCTCCAGAATAGTAGCAGTCCTGTCTTCAATTTCCAATTCTTGTAGTTGGTACTTGTTCTTTGAATTTAAGAAATAGATGAGCCTGGTAGCATCTCTAGGCATGTTGCCTAATTCTATCTTCACTTTCTCAATAGCCTCTGTTATTAATCTTATGAGATCAATCTGCTTGAATATAACCTGTATGGATGGCCAAATATCATTGACAGAGTCAATGATATTGGCCCAAAGTTTTTCCTTAGCTTCTCCAAGAGGCTCCTTTAGTGTCAAGTCTCTTTCCATTAACTTGAGCTTTTCCTTTATCCTTGTAGCCTTTTGTTCCTCCTCTTTCTCCATAACATTGGCAAGCTTATACTCTATTTCTAAGCTTGCCACCTGTTCCTTTAGCTTGTTTATCTAGTTTGTCTGAATAAACATTTATTCCATGGCATGAATAAGCTTGGCTGCTTCATCTATCGTTGTACCTATCGCTATTGTAGAAGCTGCTGGTGTAGATATTGCAATGGTGGTGCGCAAGGTAGTGCCTATAGGATTTTTTGGAGCCAATGTAGCTACTAATGTAGATGGAACTGCAGTAGTCACTGTAGGGATCATAGTTGCTAGTGTGGTCCCTACTTCACCTTGCTTCAATTGGATTAAGGCATCCAATTCCTTCTTTGTGCTCCTCAACTAATCATTCAGCTTGAGGACTAAATCCATTAAGTCCTCATGCTGAGTTTGAGACTGTAACACCTCCTGTGTTTTTGGATGATGCAAAGAGGGTATCTTTAGTTGCTTCTTTAGTGAAGCAATATCCTTATACTTTTGTTTTATTAACTCCTTTGTTGCTTTGATATCTTTTGGATCATGTCCCATCTCTATGATCAAGTCTTCCAAAGACTTGATTCTGTTATCCTTGGCTTGTGATGAAGCCTGTTCAACCTGATACTGAGATGATATGTTGTTCAAGGAACTTTGCAGTTGATGAACAACTATGGACTTCCCTGTCAGGGTGGACTAGATCATTTATCCAGCCTACTTGTGAAACTCTATTTGGTCCATAGGGTGAATATCCTTGGCCAACACCTCAAAATCAACTTTCTTATAGTTAGTGGGTGCCCTTGGCTGCTGCACAGTTGGTTGAATGAAGGATACCTATATCTTCCCCTCTTTGATGTCAAATGCTGACATCAATATATTCTGACCTGGAGTAGAAAGTTTGAAAATCTAAGCATATGTCTCGGCTTTCAACCTTTCATTCCTCATTTTTATCTCTTTGAATATGTCTTTGATACTTTTATCCTGATCTGTTGGCCTGCTAAAAGACGAGGCCTCTACACTCATCTGTCTCTGTATCATCTGGGTTCCTGAGGATGATGGGGGCTGTGTTTCCTCTGAAGGAGTAGTACCTTTACTCCTTTCTGGCTCAGAATTAGTTATTTTGAACTGAGCCATTGGTGTCTTCCTGTTCTGACACAGGATTGAGTCTAGGCCTTTTGCTTTGGCCTCTTTCATATTAAATATTGAAGGCTTGTGTCCCTGAACTTGATCCTTCCACCCTGTCCCTTTTGGGAATTTTCTGCTCATTTAGAGGAGTCTGCATGATAGGGGGACTGCTCATTGTCCCTTCATGGGGTGGTACCTGCAGAAATGAATTTTCATCAAGTTGATTTTCCAGATCTAATAATGTCTTTTCCACAACAACTTAAATATTGTCCCTGTCCTCTAAAGTGTTTTCCACCCGTTGCAATTGGTTGGCATACTCTTCTATCTCAGGGATATGGTGATGGATATAAGGAGCCATCTTGTTTTTCTGCCTTATTTTGCAGATAAAATCCAAGGGATCATATATCAATATGAAGCTTTGTTTTAATTTTAATCTCTGAAGGATCTGGTCTGCCTCCTTTGCAACTTATCTCCTATTTCAAATAAAAGGACCCAATTGGTCTTTGATATTGAGCTGGGATTTCTTTTTGGGTTTGACAAAGTTTACCTGACATGAATATATTATCTGCCTGTAGTACTCGAGGGAAAATAACCTCATTGGGAGGTATTTAGGTAGTTTGTATGGGGAAAGCTGGCACCCATAAATCCTCATTTCAGTGTGGTTTTGGTATAAGTACCAATATACCACCCGATGATTGATGTTTATATGAAGGACTTTCTTGATATCAAGATTGATTCTTGGTGGAGGGGTTCCACTAAGCATGGTCATCACAGGGTGGACAAAGGAATCTATGAATTCATTGTATGAATAGGGGAAGGAATATTGATGAATCAATGGGGTCCAGAAGATGAATGATCTTGGTTGGCTCTTCGTGTCCAACTTTCGCAAGGTAAGTGGGAATTTATCTTCTTGGAAGTAGAGGAACATGTGGTATAGTATTGAGGAGTACTTGAAAACCCTTTCATTTCCCACTCTTGTGAATTGCTCATGCATTATGTCTGCTATGAATGTGGCAAAGTCATAAATAGTTGTAGGAGGCTGTCCTGGGGTATAGATGGACATGAAAGCCAGGATGATTTCATCAATGTACTCACTTGTGGAGTAACCCAAAATACAAGATATCATGGATACAATATTTCGGCCCCAAGGAGAAAATATAGTTGCTACATATGGAGGGGGGTCTTTGGGGGTATACTTCTCTTCTATGATGAAGGTTTGGATCAATTGGGCCAATCTTGTAGAGCTAAGTTTGGGATATAAGTCCAACAGGTCTCCAATTGAGAGGGGAGTTAGGTTTGGCCCTAGTTGGAGCTGTAACATCTCATTGATGGACTGAGAGTGATGGTGAAAAGGACTTTCTAGCCATGAGACGTGACGGTTCTGTGTCTGGGGACATAGCAAGCATAACACATATGTACAATTTCAGGAAAAATATGGACTTGGGGGAACTGGTACTTCGGCAAATTTGACTCCCAAAGGCCAATTTCATCAGCATGGTTCAGGAACTTGTCCCTACTTTGATAATGTATTTTGAGCAGGAGCTCTATGACAGAGGTATCTTTTATTTGGAAATCTTTATCAGCTAAGGGAAGGTGGTCCAGGTCCAAATGGGGTGTGGAGATGGGTCTCACATTGAATGCAGTAGGGGCAGCCATAATTCGGTTCTTGTGGATTCGAATTAGGCTTGCTCAAGGTTGAATTGGCGTTTTCAGAGGTAGTTTGGCAGTTTCGGGGTTTTGAGTATTCAGGAAGGTGCAATATGGAGTCTATTTGAGTAATTTCAATTAATTTTTATGTTTAACAAAATACTTAATGACTGGTCTAACTTGAAATTGACAGGGCACTTGGTGAATTCAGGATTAAATACCTGAAATTGAGGCAAATTGACTCTAAGCAACGTAACTGGTAGCTGCAATCGGTCGAAGGGTACTTATAGAGGCTGCACGGTTGACAGGGTGGTCTATGGAATTCTCTGGAGTGAAATTTGCATGTGGGTTAACGAATTCGATGTTTTGCAGGTGTCGTGCATGCGTACAGAAGCTTGTAGGTGAAAAGTCAGCAAAAAAGACATTTTTGGGGCTTTTTGGCTTTTATATGGAAAAAATGTTTTTTGGTGGGTATGGGTCAATAGTGACTGATTTGTCGTGTAGCAGGGAGGTGGTAAGAGGTTAACTTCACACTGCTCATGGGCGTCGGGTGGTATTTAGGAGGGGCTGCTTGATTCCACTTAGTGACTGACACGTCACCAAGGCGGTCTCGTGGAAAACAACGCTTTCAGGCATGTATCGTCCGATGGATGATCCTGCCCGAAATGGTTCCTGGGGCGTTGGATCTAGGCCTTCAAATCAAATGGTGGCCAGGGTGCGATTGCGCGTGGAGGTTAATGGGGGGCTCGACAGGCACTTTAACTATGGCGGTATTAGGATTAATGGTGGATTGAGGTGGGATTAGGCCATCGGGGTTGTTAGCGGAGGACTTAATCATGGTTTTGCCTAGCTTAATAGAATATCGATTAGTTAGTGGGTTTTTGTTGGGTTTGATGTATCTTATAGTTTATATTTAAACTATGGTATAAGGATTCGTTTATATAGGAAATTAATATATATGGGAAAAGGGTTATTTAATTGGAATTAATATATAATAGTTAGAAATTAATATGAAAAACATCGGGAATGAATAGCGCTAAGCATAATGTATTTTCTGTGTTTTATTTGTTTTTCACTTATATGCATTATAACTTAATCTAAAGTATTTTTTGTGGGTTTTCTATATGAAAGGGGAAATTACATGGGGTTGATTTCTTTCCCTAGGAAAATAATGTTTTAACCTTAGGAAAAGGGGTTTTATTAGGGAAATGAATGAAATGAAGGGGGGATGAAGTTTTATGAGGGGAATTTGGTACTTGGTATCTATAAGTCATTGAGCCGAGGGTCCGGTCCCTCCAGAAGTCAGAGAAATGCTCTGAGCCCCTTTGAGTTAGAGTTTTTTTAGTAGTTATAACTTTATTATAGGAAACTAGTTAAGTAAAATAGGTAAAATGAATGGGGGAAGTTAATCAATTGACCTTGAAATCCATCTTCATGCTTTATTGACCATTTACATTTGAAACCTATGATGAGAGATGATAAATATGCTTTTTTCCCTATCATCATATTTCTGCAACCTTGCTTCTACTTACCCATCTACTTGTCCTACCATTTTTTCTTCACTTTATTAGGGTGCATTTAGACAAGCAAAACCTTATTAAAACATTTTCTTTTCTTTTCACAAAGAACACTATCTAATTCTATCACTATATCATCCAAGGGCTCAGATTAAACTGATAAGCTCCTTTTATTTTACTCTACCTAATCTAATGATCTGCCAACATTAAACAGTTTAGTCAGATTTTATTCTCTAACTATCAACATGAAATTTAAAGCATGGCATAATCAAGATTAAATAGTTTGATTACCCTAGATTGTGGCATGAATCACAAGCTGCACACAATCATTATTTTGCTTAAAGTAAATAGTAGTGGCATTTAGACTTGCACACTTTCATGGTTTCTTTTTGTTTTTTGGGGTTCATATTTTCCACTTTTTAGGACCTTTTTCTTTATTCTTTTTTCCTTTAATTTTTCTTTTAGGACATACCCTCTTTTCATTTTTTTATTTTTCAATATGGAAAACATTTACAGGAAGCAAAGGTATGTACATATTACAAGGCTTAACCATAGCCATTCAACATTATGACTCCTATTGGTAGAGGAACCCAACAGTGGCTCCACTTGGGGATGGAATTTCCTTGTGAAATGTCAAGAACTTTGAGATCAATAGCCTTGGAATTTTGACTTCACTTACCTTGTGATTTGTCACCTCTCAACCTGCTTTATTCATACTTATGATAATAAATCCTTAAAATGTTAGGGCCTTCTCTCCGGGATTCAACTCTAAAGGTTTACCATCCAATCCAAACTAGATTTTTTCAAAACAAAATATACACAGATGGGAAATAACAATTAGTAATTAGGTTCTATGTAATGTTTGAGCATTCGACCATTCACTGGTCCTCCTCCTTCTTTAGTACCATCTAGTCCCTTAAGAAAGAAATCATTGTTCCCTCTATAAGAATAAATGATATAGGGTCCCTTCCATGGGAAATAAAATTTCCCATGCTTACCCTTATCTTCCCTTCTCGAGTCCCACTTGAGTACTTTATCACCTAAGTAGAAATCATCTGCCTTGGTCCTTCTATCAAAAATCTTTTTGATCTTTTCCTGCACAACTTGAGATCCGATGTAGACCTCTTCTCTGGTTTGTTAGAGATGAATAGTGTAGTTAATTCTCCTGTAGATATCATTTGGTTCAGATTGTAGTTCTTGGAGCATCTTCATCACTGGTACTCCTAAAGAGGATGGAAAAACAACTTCCATGCCATAAACTAGATGATAGGGAGATGTACCAGATGACTTCTTAGTAGTCAGTCTGTCAGCCCATAAGGCTTTGAATAGCTTCTTGTTCCATGTTTTCTTATTATCTCCCAGTAACTTCTTAATAATGTTCACCAGGCTTTTGTTTGAAGATTCTGCCAGTGCATTTTCTTGAGGGTAGTAGGTTGTAGAATGACCTAGGGTGATGTAATAATTATTGCAGAATTCTATCATTCGTTTAGATTTAAAAGCTGCTACATTATCAGTAATGAGTAATGAGCTTGGCTGGGCATCCAAATCTAGACAGAATGTTGGCTTCAAGGAAGTTAATGATAACAAAATATGTGGCTTGCCTTGAAGGTACGACCTCTATCCATTTTGTGACATAGTCTGTGGCTGTGAGGATCTACTTATGTTGGGAAGAGGAGGACGGGTGAATTTCACCAATGAAGTCTAAGCCCCATTATTAAAAAGGTACTTCGGCAGTGATTGGTTTAAGGGGTAATGGTAGAAGTTTTCTTTTCCTTTCAAAAATTTGACACTTATGACAAGAGGTCACAAATCTCTTGACATCAAAGAATAAAGTTGGCCAGTAGAAACCTACCCTTAAGATTTTATCTACAGTGGTTCTCCAATAGAGGTGTCCACCACAGTCACCTGCATGAAAGTCTTGTAGAAATTTGTCAGGCTCATCTTTTATCAAATAGTTAAGGAGAATTCCTTCATGATATTTCCAAAACAAAGCATTATCCAGTATACAAAATTTCAAGGATTTCATTTCTAAAAACGTACCTTTGGTTCTAGATAATCCAGGAGGAGTTTGTAAGTTTAGTAAAATGTAAATGATATCAGCATACCATGGTAACTCACCAAAGGCTTGACTGATCATTGGAGTCGCCATCTCCTCTCCTTCATCTAGTGAAGCAAAAAAGTTTATATCTAAGGCCTGATAGTTCGACTCAGCCATAAGTTTGGCTAATCCTTGGCCCTTGATTAACTTTTTCAGTTTGATCCCTATATCATACTCTAAGATAGTAGCAAGCCATTTTCTCCTTTTCCCATCAGGAACTTCCTGAGTCAAGATGTCTTTGACTACAAAATTGGGAAAATAGGCTACTATGTGAGAATACAAAATACATACCCTAAAATCTTTGATAGCTTTGACTAAAGCCAATGCTTTTTTCTCCATTATGTTGTATTTTAAGGTAGCATCTCTCAAGGATTTGCTAAAGAAAGCAATGGGCTGTTCATATCCTTGGTCATTTTTCTGTAGTAAAACTGCAACGATTGTATGCTTAGAAGCAAAGGAAAACAAAATGAAATCCCTATCAAATTTGGGACTAACTAATATTGGGGTTTTTGTCAAGGCTAGCTTGATGTCTTCAAATGATTTCTTTGCTTCAACCGTCCAACTTAAGGTCAAATATTTTTTCAACATGTTATTTAGTGTTCTAATTAACTTTTCTAGGTTAGAAATAAATCTTCTAAGGAAGTTGATCTTTCCTAAAAAGGCTTGTGGTTCTTTGATATTCCTAGGGCATTGTATAAAAAAGATGGCTTCAATTCTTGCAGGATCTATTCTTACGCCATCTTTAGAAATGATATGCCCTAACAATTTCCCTTCTTTCAATCCAAATAAAAATTTATTGGGGTTCAAGGAGATGCCATACTTTCTGCATTTTATAAAGACTTCTCTTAGATGACCTAAATGTTGATTGTCTGATTTTGTGAAAATAGTAATATCATCAAGATATATCACAAAGAAATCATGGATTTCTTTGGAAAAGGCTATATCCATAGCCCTCTGGAAAGTGGCTCCTGCATTCATTAGCCCAAAAGGCATTTTTACATACATAAAGGTGCCCCAAGGAGTGGTAAAAGCAGTCTTGGGTTGGTCGTCAGGGTGAACCAAAATTTGGTTGTAACTAGAAAACCCATCCAGTAATGAGATTCTGGTTGACCCAACTACCCTTTGTAAGATGTGGTCCATTTTGGGAAGAGGGTAATTGTCGTTAATTGATGCTTTATTCAGGTTTCTGAGATCTACATAGGGTCTGATCCCACCAGTTTTCTTCCTTGTTGGGACCAAGTTTGAGACCCATTCAAAAAACCTTATCGATGCAATTATCTTGGCATCATACATTCTCTTAATTTATTTTTCTATTGAAGGTGATAAGACATGATTAATTCTCATAAGATTTTTCTTGAAAGGTTTTCGATTTTCTTTGAGAGGAATTGTGTGTTGGATGATGCTGGTGTCATAGCATTTAAGGTCCTCATAGCTCCAAGCAAAGACATCCTGAAATTCTTTCAATAACTTAATGTATTTCACCTTTTCTGTTGAAGTGAGTGACTTTTATAGTTTAATTAACATGGGATTGTCTTTAGTGCCTATGTTACACTCTTCAATATTAGATTTTAATGGCTCCATTTTAGGCTTCCTAGGAACATCATTTGAATCGAATATGTCTTCCAGAGGCGTTAAACCTTTTGGTAAGAAATTATCCTTGAGATCAATTACTTCGCTTTCTTCATTAATTGTTTCATCAATCTCAACCTGTTCTAGGTTGTCTATATTTGACCTTGTGAATTTAATGGGATTAAAACCATATACTTCATTACCTTCTAGCTCATTTATTATTACTTCATCCCTAGAGTTAATATCTATGGATGTATCAGTGTCTATGTTACTATGCGCAAATTCTTCTTCTAAAGTTAAGAAGTTGTTTATCTGTCTATCATTTGAAAATACTTGCTAGTTCTGCACATTATCTGGGATTGAAGGTCTGCGCTTGACCTTAGGAGTGTACTGATGGTTAGGTTGGAAGGGTAACCTGTAGGTACTGGCAAACATTGCTAAACTATGGGCTTGCATATTGTGCTTCCTAGGAACTATTGTAAGCTGTGTTTCTAGAAAAGTATTGAGTATTTCTACAGTGGCTCTTATATAATAACCTAATCTAGTGTCTTTAGTCATATATACACCCTTAATTTGATTTACAACTAGCTCTAAGTCTCCTATGACTGAAACTCTTTGAGCACCTCAATTCATAACTACCTTGAGACCTAGAATCAAAGCCTCATACTCAGCCATATTATTGGTACATCTGAAATTTAACCTATAGGCATGGCCCTCTGAGTGATTGTTTTCTAAATTATAAATTCATACTCCTACTCCTGCTTCTAACTTATTTACAGAGCCATCAAATTCTAAATGCCATAATATTTCATGTACATAATTCTCATCATCAATATCCCATTTATTTTTATTTCTAGTAATCTGATTACTTTCTTCATTGCATAGTTCTGAAGTCTCTTTAGATTCATTAGCAGTGGAAATTGCAATTTCTTTTGGTTCTGCAACAACATTGTTAGGAGTTTTGTTTGGTGTTTGATCAGTGTTGAACATAATAAAAGAGTCTACATTTGAATGCATGGAGTAGATGGGATAGTTTTGAGGTCTATCTTGGTTTCTTACCATGTATTTCATGAAAGTTTCTTTATACAATTTCTTGGGTTGTCCAAACACAGAAATTGTGGCATATGACATATCCAGTTGGAGGGATCCTTGCAGCTTGGCTCCCCCAGATCTAGATAATAGCATGCCATATTTTTGTGGGATATCAACCACCACAATGTCCATGCAGATACTCTTGGCAGGATATTGGACTAAAGTAATACAAAAATATTTGATTAACCCTAGACATTCTACTTGAATTGAATAAAAGGAGAACAACTATTTGTAAGGTCTAGTAATGTCTAGTTTCAATTTTTCCATTACTGATTTTGGCATTAGGTTGTGAGAAGCCCCATAATCTAACATGGCATTGTGTAGTATTTTGTCATGAATACTAAGGCTAAAGTAAAAAGGTGTAACTCCTCCTTCTTGCGGTTTTCCATTAACATCTAGTCCAAATATTAATTTTGGTTTATCATCAAACAAGTTAATTGAGTCTTCGTTTTCAGTAATGTTCATGGTCTAATTTACTTGTGATTTGTAAGTTTAGTTTTTAACTAGTACAGTCAAAGGGACTGAAATTTTTAGCATGGATATCTTTTCTCCCAAATTGAATGATGAGGAAGGGTTATAGACCTTTGAAACATGGTTTTGAGTGGAATTATCTTCCTTTTCTTTACTTGGGATTTCCTTATGGTGAATTTCAAATTTGGTATTATAGGTGTTTTTCTCTGGTTCTTTGAGTGGAACTGATGTGGATGGTTGCTCAATAGAGGGTTGGTTGGCAGTTATTTCTTCAATGATGGGACTAGGCGGATTTTGGTTTGGTCTAGGGATGATTTGAAGTACCTCCAAAACAGGAACTTTATTTGTTATTTTGGGTTGATTTACCATTGCTTTCTTAGTTTGGTCAGGAGGACCAACATTCTTTTTATTCTCAAGTTATATTGTTTGTGCACTTCAAATATGGCAGAGTCATATCCCTGTTTATAGTCAAATGACTCTCCAAACTAGGTTGGAAGCTATTGTAACATATGCAACTCTTCGTCATCCTGGGAGAGAAATATAGGGTTTTGATCATCTAATCCCATTAGATTGATCTGGGTATCTTGTTCTAGATCATCAAGATCAGATGATTCTGCATAGTTTTCTTAAAAACGGGGCCTAATGTTTTGACCAGGTCCATTCTTTCTTGTGTTTTGGTTTTGATTTTGGTTTTTTCTAAAGTTAGCATTCCTAACTGGGGGTGCTTGTTGATTATCCCATGTTTTTCTATCTAGGTTGTCAAGTCTATCCATGATTCTTTCTACTATTTTGGCCAAAAGATCTATGTTACCATCAGAAGTTGAAGCTTCATCAACAAATCCTAATCTCTTTCTAACTTTTCTCAGGATTTTTTGGCTAAAATATTATCCTCTACTTTTACTGCATTGGTTTGGCTTTGCTCTAGGGTTCCAGTCTCTCTTTCCCTAAGTTGGTATGCGATATCTAGATCAAAACCATCAAGGAACTTCATCATTGCGAGATCAGGAGGAGGTTTGGGGTTGACTGGGATGGCATTGTGAGTGCTATTAAACCTGGTGCAGTAGTCTTGAACTAATTCTTTAGGACCTCTCCTAATGTTCTCATACTCATAAAGTATCTACAATGGGTTTTCTTCCTCTCCCATCTCTTGATGAACATCCTATGAAAGTTTGTCATATCTGCAATACTACCAGCAACTAAGTTTCTAAACCAAGTTCTATCTTCCTCAGCTAATGTTTGGGAAAAAAGCCTCATTCTTACATTTGCATCATCTATATCATGTAACTCAAAATAATCATTCATTCTGTTAACATGTTGTTGAGCAGTGTATAGGCTTGTAGCATCAAATAGTTGAATTTTGCTTTGATAGTCTTGAGCTAAGTCATGTAACTGACCAGGTAACACCGAAGGGGCATATGTATTGGCCATGGCTTGGCTCAGGGATAAGGGAATATTAGTTTGGGTTGAGGTGGAGATGGATGAGCTAGAAGTGCTTATAGTTGAAAATGGGATATTTCCAATCGAAACTGGAGTATTAACAGTGGAATTTGGAGTATTAAAAGTTGAAGTTGGAATATCTACAAATGAAACTGAAATATTAATAGTGGATGAAGGGGTTTCTATAATGGGAATTGGGATAAAAGGGATAGATATAGGGGAGATGGAAGTATCTATAAGTGAACTCAAAGGGTTGATGGGTGAAGTGGGAGTGTCTATAGGTGGAAACAAGATTCTAGGTTGTATAAGGATCTATGGAATGAATGGGCCAGTGGAATGAACTATAGTAGAAATAATAGATGGTGTGGTAGTGCTAGAAGGGGTATTAATAACGTTGGAGGATTGAGCAGAAAGTTAAGCAGTTAGAGAAGTATTAATGGATTATTGTTTAGTGTTCAGAATATATTCATTAATTGATCTATTAGCTCTTTGAACTTCAAGGTCTGTAATAAAATTAGGATCTAGAATAGTTTCATTAAGCACAGTTTCATATTTTGTTCTCAACAATGAGAGATCAAATTGCACATCAAAAGGTAAATCTTCTAAAAACAACCACTCATCAGGACATGAATTAGCTTTAACTAATGGTGTTTTATCAGTTGAACTCTCTTTTTTTTTGGATTTTCTTATAATTCTATCTAGATCATCCACAATAACAAGTTGGCCTTGGTATAATGAGATTTCCTGGTAGCCAGAATTATAGCTTTTTAAAATGTTTTTTAGTGTAAATTTTAAAACTTTTGTAAAAAATAACTTTAAGGGGCTCAAGATGATGATTAAGATTTCCTTAAAGTTTTAGGAGACTGAGGTTTGCGTTCCCCAGAGGAGTCGTCACTATGTTATCACTCAAAATTTTTCCTTACAAGTTTTGGAAGAAGGGAAGGCTTCGAGGTAACCACAAACCAACTTTTAAGCATAGGCTCTAGCCAACCTATGGCTGAGAGAGGGATCTCTCTATATAATTTAGCTATGTTTGCTTAGATATTAGGCTAGTTCTAGAGTTCAGGGGGGTTTTTGATTTGTATGAATATTTGGTGGTGGAATCCTTAAAACAGGAAGATAGGTTGATGCCTTTAGGCCATTGGGAAATGGAGTCAAAGAAGGGGCAACAAAGCTAGAGTTAACTCACTAAAGGGAATGTTCAAGGGGAAAGATAGCAGAGTGAAGTACAAATCCTTGGACTAAATGGTGAAATGAGTCTTAACGGAAGTGAGAGGGCAGTCAAGGATCTTCAGACCGAGACTAAGATGGGGGAACAATAGTGAATCATGAGTAAAGGGCAATTAAGAATCCTTTACTATAGAAAAGAGGAGAAACTACGAAATCTAAGGAGTAGTTATGAATTCCCTAGCTAAGATAGTTTAGGAGAAAAAATTAAGAATGTATAATAGTAAGATAGAGTGTAGTTAAGAAAATTCTGAAATAATATTCAATTTAAAACATTCAGACTTCTGAAACATTTAAGATTATGAAACAACTTTAAGAGAGATAAAACAACACAAGAGAATTACTCATTTGTACTTCGCTTTACACTTGAATCCCTTGAAATAACTGATCATTTTTCATCAATCCAGCATGCTGGCCCAGTAAGTGATACAAAATATTTTATAGTCTTTGAACAAAATTCTATTGAAAGTATAAGAATCCACCCTACATACTTTGATTTGTGAAGTATTTATACAAAATATCCCTAACTAAGTTGGGAATTAATCTAGGAAATTCAAAATATCTTCTCGCAAGAAGATAGTGACAGTTGTTGAACTGTTTTCTTGTTGTCCCTTTTATTGTCTTCTATACTGATACTCTTTGACACAGATTCCCTTTTACCTCGTTGATTGTGTGTTTGACCTTTAACTGTGTTCTTCTATAGTAAGTAAGTCAACTTTTCCCATTCTTGATATGTTGGTAGCTAGATACTTAGCATTCTTCAGTAAGTTTCACCTGCCTCAGTGTATTTGGAAAATGAACGCTTATTGACAAACAAATGTTTTACCTCTTGCTGGAGGTAAAATAGATTTTCAAAGGCACTGTACAATACCTTTCCTATTGGTATTCCTGAAACCTGTGAAGTAGCCACTTGCTGTCTTGCTACATCCCTGAGTTTGTCGTTGTAATCTCCTTGTTCCATAACTTTATCATGAATGACTAAGGGATTAGGTAATCCCTTTTCCTTTAGCTTATCAAACTTAGCCATGAACTTGTCAACGGCTACTTGCATTTCCTTTCTCTTTTCCTTTAACTTTTGCATAAGGTCCCTCTTGGTGAGGACTTTCTTTACCTCCAGAATAGTAGCAGTCCTGTCTTCAATTTTCAGTTCCTGTAGTTGGTACTTGTTCTTTGAATTTAAGAACTGGATGAGCCTAGTAGCATATCTAGGCTTGTTGCCTAATTCTATATTCACTTTCTCAATAGCCTCTGTTATTAATCTTATGAGATCAATCTGCTCGATTATAACCTGTATGGATGGCCAAATATCATTGAATGAGTCAATGATATTTGCCCATAGTTTTTCCTTGGCTTCTCCAAGAGGCTCTTTTAGTGTAAAGTCTCTTTCCATTAACTTGAGCTTTTCCTTTATCCTTGCAGCCTTCTGTTCCTCCTCTTTATGCATAATCTTGGCAAGCTTATAGTGTGTTTCTAAACTTGCCACCTGTTCCTTTACCTTGTTTATCGTGTTTTTCTGAATAGACATTTCTTCCATGGTATGAACAAGCTTGGTTGCTTCATCTCTCACTATACTTGCTACTATTGTAGAAGCTGTTGATGTTGATGCTGCAGTGGTGATGGGCAAGGTAGTGCCTATAGGAGTTTTTGAAGCCAATGTAGCTACCAATGTAGATGGTACTACAGTAGTCATTGTAGGGATCACAGTTGCTGGTGTGGTCCCTACTTCACCTTGCTTCAATTGGATTAAGGCATCCAATTCCTTCTTTGTGCTCCTCAACTGATGATTTAGCTTGAGGACTAAATCCATTAAGTCTTCATGCTGAGTTTGAGACTGTAACACCTCCTATGTTTGTGGATGATGCAAGGAGGGTATATTTAGTTGCTTCTTCAGTGAAACAATGTCCTTGTTCTTCTGTTATATTAACTCCTCTGTTGATTTTATATCTTCGGGATCATGTCCCATCTCTATGATCAAGTATTCCAAAGACTTGATTCTGTTATCCTTGGCTTGTGATGAAGCTTGTTCAAGCTCATACTGAGCTAAGATTTTGTTCAAGGGACTTTGCAGTTGATGAACATCTATGGACTTCCGTGTCAGGGTGGACTAGATCATTTCTCCAGTCGGCTTGTGAAACTCTATTTTATCCACAGGGTGAATATCCTTGGCCAACACCTCAAAATCAACTTTCTTATAGTCAGTGGGTGCCCTTGGTTGCTGCAAAGTTGGTTGGATGAAGGATACCTGCATCTTCCCCTCTTTGATGTCAAAGGATGACATCAATCTATTCTAACATAGGGTAGAAAGTTTGAAAAGCTTAGCATATGTCTTAGCTTTCAACCTTTCATTCCTCATTTTTGTCTCTTTGAATCTATCTTTAATACTTTTATCCTGGTCTACTGGCTTGCTGAAAGACGAGGCCTCTACAGTCATCTGTCTCTATATCATCTAGGTTCCTGAGGATGATGGGGGTTGTGTTTCCTCTGAAGGAGCAGTACCTTTACTCCTTTCTGGCTCATAATTAGTTATTTCAATTGAGCCATCGATGTCTTCCTGTTTTGGCACAGGATTGAGTCTAGGCCTTTTTCTTTGGCCTCTTTCATATTGAACATTGAAGGCTTGTGTCCTTGAACTTAACCCTTCCTCCCTGCCGCTTTTGGGATTTTTCTCCTCATTCAGAGGAGTCTGCATGATAGGAGGAGTGCTCATTGTCCCTTCCTGGGGTGGTACCTATAGAAATGAATTTTCATCAAGTTGATTTTCCAGATTTAATAATGTGTTTTCCATAGCAACTTCAATATTGTCCCTATCCTCTAAAGTGTTTTCAACCCATTGCAATTGGTTGGCATACTTTTCTATCTCAAGGATATGGTGATGGATATAGGGAGCCATCTTTTTTTTCTGCCTTATTTTGCATATGAAATCCAAGGGATCATATCTCAATATGAAGCTTTGTTTTAATTTTAGTCTCTGAAGGATCAGGTCTGCCTCCTTTTCAACTTCTCTGCTATTGCAAATAAAAGGACCCAATTGGTCTTTGATCTTGAGATGGGATTTCTTTTTGGCTTTGACAAAGTTTACCTCATTTGAATTTATTATCTGCCTGTACTACTCCAGGGAAAATAACCTCATTGGGAGGTATTTAGGTAGTTTGTATGGGGCAAGCTGGCACCCATAAATCCTAATTTTAGTGTGGTTTTGGTACAAGTACCAATCTCCCACCTGATGATTGATGTTTAAATGAAGAACTCTCTTAATCTCAGGACTGATTCTTGGTGGAGGGGTTCCACTGAGCATGGTCATCACAGGGTGGAAAAAGGAATCTATGAATTCATTGTATGAATAGGGGGAGTAATATTGATGAATCAATGGGGTCCAGAAGATGACTGGTCTTAGTTTGCCCTTGGTGTCCAACTTTTGCAAGGTAAGTGGGAATTTATCTACTTGGAAGTAGAGGAACATGTGGTATAGTACTGAGGAGTACTTGAAAACCCTTTCATTTTTTATTCTTGTGAACTGTTCATGCATTATATCTACTATGAATGTGGAAAAGTCATAAATAGTTGCAGGAGGTTGTCCTGAGGTATAGATGGACATGAAAGCCAGGATGATTTCATCAATGTACTCACTTGTGGAGTAACCCAAAATACAAGATATCATAGATACAATATTTTGGCCTCAAGGAGAAAATATAGTTGCTACATATGGAGGGGGGTCTTTGGGGGTATACTTCTCTTCTATGATGAAGGTTTGGATCTATTCAGCCAGTATTGCAGAGCTGAGTTTGGGATATAAGTCCAACAGGTCTCCAATTGAGAGGGGAGTTAGGTTTGGCCCTGGTTGGAGCTGCAACATCTCATTGATGGACTCAGGAGTGATGGTGAAAAGGACTTTCTGGTCATGAGACATGATGGTTCTGTGACTGGGGACGTAGCAAGCATAGCACATATGTACAATTTTAGGAAAAATATGGACTCGGGGGAACTGGTACTTGGGCAAATTTGACTCCCAAAGGCCAATGTCATCAGCATGGTTCAGGAACTTGTCCCTACTTTGGCAATGTATTTTGAGAAGGAGCTCTATGACAGAGGTATCTTTTATCTGGAAATCTCTATTTGTTAAGCGAAGGTGGTCCAGGTCCAAATGGGGCATGGAGATGCGTCTCACGTTCAATGTAGTAGGGGCAGCCATAATTTGGTTCTTGTGGATTTGAATTAGGCTTGCTCAAGGTTGAATTGGGGTTTTCAGAGGTAGTTTAGCAGTTTCAGGGTTTTGAGTATTCAACAAGGTGCAGTATGGAGTCTATTTGAGTAATTTCAATTAAGTTTTAGGTTTAACAAAATACTCAATGACTGGTCTAACTTGAAATTGACAGGGAACTTGGTGAATTTAGGTTTAAATACCTGAAATTGAGGCAAATTGACTCTGAGAAGGGTAACTGGTAGCTGCAATTGGTTGAAGGGTGCTTATGGAGGCTACACAATTGACGGGGTGGTCTGTGGCATTCTCTAGAGTGAAATTTGCACGTGGGTTAATGAATTCGATGTTTTGTAGGTGTCGTGTATGCATGCAAAATCTTGCAAGAGAAAACTCAACGAAAAAGACATTTTTGGGGCTTTTTTGCTTTTATATGGAAAAAAGGTTTTTTGGCGGGGACAAGTCAATAGTGACTAATTTGTCGTGTAGCAGGGAGGCCATAAGTAGTTAATTTCACACCGCCCATGGGCATCGAGTGTTATTCGGGAGGGGATGCCTGATTCCACTCAGCGACTGACATGTCACCAGGGCAGTCTTGTGGAAAACAACTTTTTCGGGCATGTATCGTCTGGGGGCAGATGATCCCACCCAAAATGGTTTCTGGGGCATTGGATCTGGGCCTTCAGAAGAGATGGCAATCAGGGCGCAATTGCGCATGGAGGTTAATGGGGGGCCCGACGGGCACTTTAAATATGGCGGTATCGGGATTAATGGTGGATTAAGGCGGGATTAGGCCATCAGGGTTGTTAGCAGAGGGTTTAATCATGGTTTTTCCTAACTTAATAGTAGAACAATTAGTTAGTGGGTTTTTGTTGGGTTTGATGTATCTTATAGTTTATATTTAAACTAGGGTATAAGGATAAGTTTATATAGGAAATTAATATATACGGGAAAAGGGTTATTTAATGGGAATTAATATATAATAGTTAGAAGTTAATATGAAAAACATTGGGAATGAATAGTTGTAAGCATAATGTATTTTCTATGATTTATTTGTTTTTCAGATATATGCCTATAACTTAGGCTAAAGTATTTTTTTTGTGGGTTTTCTATATGAAAGGGGAATTTACATGGGGGTGATTACTTTCCCTAGGCAAATAATGTTTTAACATTAGGAAAAAGGGTTTTATTAGGGAAATGAATGAAATGAATGGGGGATGAAGTTTTTTGAGGGGAATTTGGTACTTGGTATCTATAAGTCATTGAGTTGAGGGTCCGGTCCCTTCAGAAGTTAGAGAAATGCTCTGAGCCCCTTTGACTTAGAGTTTTTTTAGTACTTAGAACTTTATTATGGGAAAGTAATTAAGTAAAATAAGTAAAATGAACAGGGGAAGTTAATCAATTGACCTTGAAATCCATCTTCATGCTTGATTGACCATTCACATTTGAAACCTATGATGAGAGATGATAAATATGCTTTTTTCCCTATCATCACATTTCTACAACCTTTCTTCTACTTACCTATCTACTTGTCCTACCATTTTTTCTTCACGTTATTAGGGTGCATTTAGACTAGCAAACGCTTATTAAAACATTTTATTTTCTTTTCACAAAGAAAACTATCTAATTCTATCATTATATCATCCAAGGGCTCAGATTCAACTGATGAGCTCCTTTTATTTCACTCTACCTAATCTAATGATCTGCCAAGATTAAACAGTTTGGTCAGATTTTATTCTCTAACTATCAACATGAAATTTAAAGCATGATATAATCAAGATTAAATAGTTTGATTACCCTGGATTGTGGCATGAATCACAAGCTGCACACAATCATTATTTTGCATAAAGTAAATAGTAGTGGCATTTAGACATGCACACTTTCATAGTCTCTTTTTGTTTTCTGGGGTTCATATTTTCCACTTTTTAGGACCTTTTTCTTTATCCTTTTTTTCCTTTAATTTTTCTTTTAGGATATACCCTCTTTTCATTTTTTATTTTTCAATATGGAAACCATTTGCAGGAAGCAAAGGTATGTACATATTACAAGGCTTAACCTTAGCCATTCAAAATTATGACTCCTATTGGTATAGGAACCTAACATCTCCCACCCATTACACGAAGAATAAAAGGACGTCCTAACTATTATTTATTTTATCCTTCAATTTGCAGAGCAATAGAAACAAATATCTAGATTTCAAATAGTCAACTCCACATTAGCATTGTGTCGTTCGCCATCCTCTTTTCTTTGCTAGGTAAATTCTAATTCCACAATTCTTCCTTGTTTTTTTTGAAAAAAGCTAGGAATGCAAAAAAGGTGCAGAAATCAACTAAAAATCCCCTAATTACTATACCATCTGTTCATATCCTACTCATGGATAGTGAATCATAAATCTATGATTCTAGCTTCCTTTTTGATTTCATGGACATTCGCTGGGATGTTATTGACTGTTTCGATAATTCCAATGAACCTTTCAAGTTTTGTAGTCAAGTCTTTACCATTTCATCATCTCAACCACCTATAAGTTTTCCAAATTCATAGGTTGGTTGATTTTTTCCCTTGTCCCACAAAGGAACTTGATTACGTCATCATTGGGGGAAATTGTTTTTTGAGGTAACACCAAAATTAATCCATAAAGCTTTTAATTTTCATGTGGTTAAAAATCTTGAAGGTTTTACAAATGGCTCCTTGCTTCTTACTTATAAGAAACTCTCTAATGAAAGCAAAGAAAACATGTTCAAACTTATTCTTCCAACCAATTCTAAAATTCCTCCATTAGCAACGAAATATCCTACAACCCTATTCTCTAAAGTTGCACAACATGTCTTTTCCACAATTTTGTACCTTTTAGGAGAGGATGACACTAGTGTTATAAATGAACATGCCTTAGGGTTTCCAATTCTAATGTTGCAACAAAATGTTGTCATTAACATTCCTTCTTATTTGACCAAATCTATTCTTTTCCAATTTTAGAACTTCCAATTTACTGTCTATTTCAGGTACCCCTCTATTTTGGTCCATCTCTTTTTATATGGATGTGCTGACAAGTTTATCCATCTTGATTTAAAAATACTAGATTCAAACAATCAAACCAAATATTTGATTGAATGGACCAATGCTATCATGAGAAAGGAGAACAACAAGGGATTTTATCAATATTTGTCATCATTCATGGCCATAATGTATTCAATTTTGAATAATCAACAACCCCCTAGAATTCTACCAGAAGTAAAAGAATTTTTGCAACTAAGTGTAGATACTAGAGTGGGATATTGGTATATCTTTGAGGAATACAGTGAAATAAGGTTATATGGAGCTGAATTCCAACCCTACCGCTTGCCAGATTTCCTACCCATGAGGATATTTTCTTTGGATTTTATAAGGCAATGTCTTGATGTGGATCATATTCACTTCATCCCTAGGTGCAAAGGGTACATTTTCAAATTGGAGAATGTTGTTGGCCATTTATTGAAAATTGTATATAAACTCTTACCTAGGTCGAAGACATGATGAAGGAATTTAGATTTGAAAATGGAGAGAAGTGGAAATATGACCCCTATGATATAATTTCTAACAGAAGGGTGGACACTAATTTTGAACTATATCCTCATGAGAGTAAACTTGAATTTGAAAGGATGGCTAAGTAAGGAAATTGGCCAAATAACAAAGTACAACACAAAATGGACATTGAAAATCCTATAGTAAAAGAGAAAAGCTTAAAAGGAACTACTCTCGAACAAACATATGTTGAGATTGAAGATACTCAAGTACAAAAGAGAACAAAACCTCAAGGATAAAGTGAAGAAGACACAAAATTAAAATTAACAAAGGGAACTTCAAATCAACCTGGCTTCAAGATGAAATTGAGAAACTCAGGGTTCACTATTGAGACTTCTTCCATGTCCATTGATTTAGCAACATATTCAGTGGAAGAGATTCCTTCTTTAATAGAAACATTATAGAAGGAATATCAACAAATTAAAGAGAGGATTTATAGGGTGAAAACTAATATGGCTACTCAATTAGCAACAAAAACAATTCCATATTATCAATCAAGATTGCATTCAACCATGGACTTCGAAAGAAACCAGCTAAAACTTTCTCTTACACATCCTAGTACTCAATCCATCCCTTAAGGACCTGATTTCAAGGCATTGGATAAATATATTAATGTTGTCGACATTCCCTTTCCTGATAAGATAATTTTTCACAAGCAAGTAGGATAAATATTCTATAGTGACTTGGGTAAAATCTCTTTAACAATTAGTAAGGCATAATTGTTTTTAGAAAGATTCAAATGAGTTAAAACAAGAAAAATAAAATTCAAGAGATTTACATATTCAAATGAGGAATATAATAAGTTAATTATCAAACTAGGAGTAGATCCAAAGAATAGAGAAGCTATCAATACTCTGTTATAGAATATTGAATCTGAAATGCAATCATTGAAGAAGAAGCTTAAAATTCTTGGAACCGAGCATGCTCAAACAGTTGAATTAGCACATGTTGAAAGGGAGAAAGAATTGTTGGCAAAAGAATTGGTTGACATAAATAAGGATATTTTTGTTTCACAAGAACAAGTGCAGAGCCTTCAAAAGTCAATCAAAATCCATGTTTGGACCATTATAGTTCCAACTAAATCAAATGATCCCTCAAAAAAATTGACAAAAGTAATGGCAGAGGTCAAAATTTCTAAAGTTGAACTGAAGAAAACCTAGGATGACTTGGCTTGGGTTAGAGAGAAGCTAAACATTAAATAGAGGCAGTTGAAAATAGAAAATGAAGACAATATTTAGCTCACTAACAAGCATAAAGTGGAAAAAGATGAAATCAAAGAGTTGAAGACCAAATTAGAGGGTAATGTTTCTATAATTGAAGCTAGATAAATCATTTGGGATGATATTATTTAGCAAGTTCATTCCATATGGGGATATATTCAAATAATTGAAGAACAAAAGACCATGATACTAGAGATTGAGATAAGCATTGATGCACGCAAAAAACATGTACAAAAAGAAGCACATAAAGACAAGAAAATCATTAAATATTTAAATGAAAAGTATACAACAAAATTGAGAGCATTGGACATTGTAGACAGAGTTGCAGTGATTATGGAAATTATAAGAATGAATGAGAAAAACATATTGCGCATTCATGTGTAGACAAAATGAAGATACTAAAAAAGTATGTTTCTTTATTTTATTCTAAGTTTGATAAGAGGTAGAGAGATGGTTTTCCTAGCACCTAGAACCAACAAGGAGATTTAATTTCCTGGGAATTGTATGGAAAAAAATTGGTAGATGCCAAATGTAGGTTATATTCAACTCATGAAAAAACAATAATAGTGAAGGGGAGAACTTTGGTAAACTTTATGTAGAGGGATTTTCAACTTCTTTGGCTAATCAAGAGATTATTTATTACTAAACCTCATTATGAAAAGTTTTTTAATTTAAAAGTTGCATTCCAAAAAATGATCCAATGCAAGCTCTTGGATTTAGTACTTTGTAAGAAATGTGAAGGAATAATTACAACCATTGCAGTTAAATATATGGAAAGGTGCACCGAGTCTCAGGTACAAAGTTCCACTAGTCATATGACTCTTCAAAGATGAAAGAAATGATTTATTTTGTTATGTTGTAAAATGTTTTAATTAAAAGGTAGTTAAGTAGTTTTAGTAGTTTTGACAATTATTTTATAATTGTTTTTGATGTAATATTTAAAAATACTTGAGAACCAGTGAGGAGGGTTCCAATTTTTATGCTCAAAGACTCTTGAAAATCGTATGTGCGTAATGTGAAAATTATTTTTGGAGGTGAATAAATATTATCAAAGTTGATTCCAGAATATTGATTGTTCACAGTGTGAATTCCTTTCTTTTGTGAGAAAATCATGTTTTTCTCTTCCATTTGAAGTACATGTATGATTGCAGTAGGTTTTCTTATTTAGATGAGCATATTTATCTATGTTTCTTAGTAGTTGCAAAAGATACCTATGATTTTATTTGCAGAAACATTAATAAGAACCCCACTACTTCATCACTACATTTTCTCTTTCATTTCATCAAAAGTTCTCTCCAGGATTTGGTATATTGGATTCTGCAAAGACCAAGATATAAAACCCTTACTCTTTTATTTTCTTCTCATCATTCTACAAATGTAGAAGAATTGTGCTCATTAATATCATGCCATTTTGAGAAGTGTTTCCAAACCTCCAAGTTTATGTCCTCATTACACATAGGAGTGTTTTTATCTAGGAAAAACTAAATTTATCAAATCTAAAATTGATGTCTTAGGCATTGGTTCCCTTTAAGCCAGGAACCATCTCTAGGGTGAAAACATACATATCATATATACATCAAAGAAGGCCACAAACTTGTTCACCAACCTCATAGAAGGATGAACCATGCACTCAAAGACATATTAAAAGAAGGGTTGCATAAATTATTAGATGCAAGATTCATTTACCCTATTTCAGAAAATGAGTGGGTATCACCCTTAGTTATTATGCCCAAAATAAATGGAAAATGGAGGATTTACACTGATTATAGGGAACTCAATAAAGCTACCAAGAAAGATCATTTTACTTTTCCTTTTATTGACCTAGTTTTGGATGCTCTTGTAGGAAAAAAGTTCTTCTCATTTCCGAATGGTTTTAGTAGGTACAATCAAATCCAAATCAATCCTAAAGATCATGATAATACTACTTGCACATTTTCACGGGGGACCTTTTCCTATGGGGTCCCTCCGTTTGGATTGTGTAATTCCCCTGTTACCTTCTATAGGACAATATTGAGAAATTTTATAGATCTTGTACATGACTCAGTTGAAATTTATATGGATGAATTCACTCCTTGTGGAGATGCATTCTAGGAAGCCATATATATATTGTGCAAAGCTTTGAAAATATGTATTGAAATGAGTTTCTCTTTACGTCCAGAAAAATATGATTTTTTTTTATGAATGCAGGGATTGTTCCAGGCCACTTCCTCTCTAAGGAAGGGATTCAGGTTGACCCTAATGTCACGCGGAAAGAGTTAATCTTGCGGACAAAACCAACCTCCCTAGAAGCCTAAGACTTTCTAGTGACAAACAAGACAATTAAGAGCAATCCTTCTCTAAACATGCATTTACCATACAAGAAATCAAGTGGTTAGATCCTACCTGTAGTCCA
>APFE031314762.1:108610-125324 GCA_000404065.3 Pinus taeda | reverse complement strand
GTAATACCGAGGAGAGAATGAACTGTCGGATCACTACATATCGTGACCATCGGATTGTAAGTTACAAATGTACATAGTAAAGAAACACACTTTACCTAACTCTATACTAGACCAAGTTATACTTAACTATTCCTATGTGTCAGAATATCCTAACATGGACTTTGTGGGTCCTATCAACCCTCCTTCAAACTAGAAACAATACATCATTGTGTGTACCGGTTGTCTGACAAAATGGGCAGAGACAAAGGCAATCAAGGCAGCAACTGAAGAAAAAGTAGCTAAGTTTTTAAGAGAGAACATATTCTATAAGTTTGGGTATCCAAGAGAACTAGTTACAAATCAAGGTAGTCAGTTCACCTCCAATCTAATTGAAGACCTGCTCATCCATCATAAAATCAAGCACAGGACTTCAACCCCCTATCATCCACAAGCCAATGGACAACAAAGCTTTAGAGGGAATTTTTACAAAGGTAGTGAGCAGTAGCAGGAAAGGTTGGGTAGATCGATTGGTTGAGGCCACTTGGGCCTACAACACCACATGGAAGACCACCACAGGGTTCACACCCTATGAGCTGGTCTATGGAAAGAAGGCTCTGATGTCATTAGAATTTGAATACAATACACTAAGGATGGTAGCTCATCTGGACCTAGATCTCAGCCATGCACAAAGGGAAAGATTAGTCCAGCTTAATGGATCGGATGAACAGAGATTGCAGGCCCTTCTCCACACATAATTAATCCAGCTACAGAGGAAGATATGGCACGATATAAGCATCAAGGAGAAACAATTCCAAGAAGGAGATTGGGCGCTAATGTATGACTCAAGGTACAAAGATTTCAAGGGCAAGTTGCAGACAAGATGGCTGGGAAAATACATGATAGTAAAATTCAATGAAAATGGCTCAGTTCTGATCAAGACTATTGATGAGGAAGCCATCCCCATGCTTGTCAATGGGCATAGGTTGAAAATCTACAAGAAGCCCCTCTCTCTCTCTCTCTCTCTCAAGATTAAGTAAAACATATTGGTATGAGCAAACCTTCTGTCTCCACTTCACCCAATCATAAATAAATAAATAATAATCTCTCTCTCTCTCGTCTCTCCTCTATATATATATAATATATCTATCATCGTATCTATATATATTAAAAAATATAATAAAAAATATATATATATAAGAGGACGTCGAGTGAAAACCTCTATGAGGCACTTGAGTCCCATCCTGGGGCTGAAAACCTCTCTTAAGGCAGCCCATAGATGACAAAAAAAGAAAAACAAAAAAGCAAAAAACAAAAAATGTGGAGAATAAAGATCCCTGGGTGAAAACCTCCCCTTGGAGGCGCCCAGGGCAGGTAGGTAGGATGAAAACCTCTTGGAAGCACCCTAACTGTCTCTTTAAAAAAAAAAAAACAGAAAAAGAAAAATTAAATTCTTTTGAGTGCATTGCAGGTTGCAGGAGGACCACATAAGGAAAGGGGACATTCCACAAGCCTATTACATCTCTTCTAGACCCTCTTCCATCGTTTCTGTCTTTTTCCATCCCCTAGTATTGTTTTTTTCTGAAATCTGTGCATCCTACAAGAGGCACTGTGTGTTCTACAAGAGGCTCCTGTAGAAATCACAAAGAGCTCGAAGTCAAGTCAAAGAAGGGATTGAAGAGATGGAAACTTTCACAGAAGGCATGTGGGCCATCCTACAGCCATCCGGCATCATAACCCTCCATTCCATACCTGCACCACAACATTTATAATCGTTTCTTTCCTCCCTACAAATAAAACACAAAAATCCTTTTTTTTTTTTTTTCTAAAGGGAAATAAAAAACAACACCCCTACCACTTACCTACATCCTACTGACTTCTTCTCCATGACCATCACAATCTTCAATAGACTCCTCCCAAGTCCCTACATAAACCTCAGCTAAAAGTTCTAGAGGGGGAAGCAGCTACAGGTCTCCCGTAGGATTCCTGTAGTAGGTGATCCCCTTAAAAATAAAAGCTCCAAAAGCATAATCGATGCAGCCACAGGTATGTAAAACATGTAAGAAGCCAGATCTTGATCGAAGATCACCTATACAAGGAAACTGAGCTACATATCCAGAAGCCACGAGCATATGGCAGCAGAAATACATGGATATAGCACCAAAGTCTAGGCATGTAGTAACACTGTAGCACGCACATTTCGACTTACAGGTAAGTGTCTAAACCCATTCCTCTGTTGCATTTGTATGATCTAAAACTGCATGAACAAATGGGATGGTTGAGATTAAACTTGATAGGTGGCTAACTCACTAGCCACCCTCGTCCAATTCAATAGTGCTCATCCGAATTTCACTCTACACGTGTGTCCAGTCAACTCATAATAATCTCAAAAAAGGTAGTGGCAAATATTTTGAACTCCAACTTAAATGATGGAAATGATTGCGGGTAGGCAGCGCAAAATTTCATGATGACACTGCAGTGGGGACTAACAATATGACTGAGGGTAATGTTCCCTTCCTGCCACCTCATCTCATCACCGCAAACCTCTCTCGTAAGCTTAAGTATGCTCTCTAGACCACACTAACCACCTTTGTTTTCATTTGTATCATCGTGCTCTTGACTGCAACAAGCTACCTACCACCTTTAGAGCCTCGAAATAGTCACTCTCTATCATTTTCAGAACCCTTCTACCTATCGGATTCTACAGGAACATTATTGGGATCTACAGGAACAGAAATAGATCCTACAGGAGCCCTTTCTATAGGAGGACCAGTGAGCAGTCTCCGAAAGGAAAATTTGGGGTTTTATGGAAAATTTGAGCTCAAAGAGGTAGGCTCTGGTAAACCCACTCTGCATATTCGTATATACAAGGGGTGATGTGATTTCAAGCAAAGGTTTGAGTTAAAAGGAAGGAGAATTGAAATCAAAAGTCTGTCTGTTTCTTAAAAAAAAAAAAAACACAGTCTTTTTATCTGCTCTTTGTGTTGAAGTGTTGTCTCTTTCTCCACCATGGTATTCATATACGAAGGAGTGATGCAATTTTAGAAAAAATTAAGCTTGTAAAGAAGGAAATTGCATTGAAAAGTTTGCCTATTTCTTAAGAAAAACATAGTTTTATCTGCTCTCTGCTTATAAGATATTGTCTCCTTCACCACCTTCATACTCACATATACAAAGGATTAATGCAAGTTTAGAAAAATTGAGCCTGGAAGGAAGGAAAATTGCATTAAAAACTCTCCTTGTTTCTTGAAAGAAAACCTCAGTTTTTTTCTCTATTTTCGGGTTTGAAATTTGTTATCTCACTCTTCACCTGAGATATTCCAGAAGACTCTAAAACTCATGACAGGGGGATTTATGAGGAAGGAACCTCTGAACTCATCCAGGTTACATGAACACCCAGAGGTGGTATCCCTTTTTACTAGAGAAAATTGGATGTCGTTCTTTGAAAAGCTTCATGGGTATGATGAAGAAGTAACAAAGGAATTGGCCTTGTCTTTGACACCTCACTCAAACACTCATGCCACTGTCAGTTTCCGGGGTCTCACTATAGAAATCACCCCAGAATTCATCAGCAGGGTTACCAGTCTCCCAGTTGGACTACCCTGGAGCAAGGAAGAAAAACCATTGGGTCAAGTTACGAAGAAAACCTTTTTCCAGCCTAATGAACATCCTGTGGAGGACAAAAATGGCATCAAGAGAACAAGTATACCTTACCCTTGGGATGAGGTCAGTTATCATATTATTAAATACATCTCCTGTGAAGGAAGATACAACATAGTTTATGGGTACCATTTCAGATTGTTGCATGAGTTAAGATATGGCATGGACCTTCCTGCACATCAAAAACTCAGTATTCCCTATTTTCTCCTCCAATTGTTAATAGAATCTAGCATCAAATTGAAGGCAGGAGTCCCAGACCAATTGGCTCACCATGGGCTAATTAAATTGTTGGTGGAAGATGCCCCCCACACTTTTACAATCCCCGTAGCCTGGAAGATTTTTAGAAATATGACAAGGGAAGATGATGTGAAAGCCCTCACATATGACCTCAGTCCGTCTGAAAGTGAGGGAGAAGAACAAAAAGGGGAAAATGAGGAGGAAACTAGAGAAGAGGAAGAGAAAACACAAACAGACAAAGAGGAACTTGAAACAGGGAAGGAAGAAACCCAAATAGAGGAAGAAAAACATGAAACAGAGAAGGATAAGACCACAGCAGAGAAGAAGCAAGAACTTAGGACAAGAGGAAAAAGAACTAAAATAGAAAGGAAAAAGACTAAATCAGTGAAGACAAAGACTATAGCAGAAAGGGCAGAAACTAAACAAGAAGAGGAGGAAATTAAAATAGGAATAGAAGAAACAAAACCTGCAGAGGTAGAAAAGACAAAAGAAGAAGAAACAGAAGCACCAAAGGCGGAAGTGTCTCCTAAAACACTGTAAAGGGAGGCAATAGTTGTCCTTGTTGCACTTAGCACCCCAGTTAAGCCAAAACCAAAGAGAAAAAGGCAACCATCCATGTATTTCAAGGCTCGAAAGGACACTAGGATAAAAAGAGGGAAGCCACAGCCACCCTCAAAAGAGCCTATCACCATTGAAGATTCTCCTACTGCCAAAAAGGAGGAATCTCCATTCAGAACTCCCATCACCTATGAAAGAGGAAGCCTTAGATCTTGCACTTGGAGGGAAGGGATAAAACTACAGGACTCCAAAACTGTCCTACAAGAGCATAGAACTCTCTATAGAAGACCTTGACAAAGCTACAGGAGACTGAGAAAATTGAGAAAAAGGCAGAAGATCAGATCAAGGGGAAGGATGAAACAACAGGGATACTAGAACCTAACCCACAGCCTAGATTAGGCTCTTATTACAACCTTCTGAAAGGAGGGAAAATCATCCCACAGAAGTTTGCAGTCCCTTTTTTCTTCGAGCTAGAAAAAGAAAGAGTAAGGAGCCACAGACGGATGCAAATTGCAAAGTCCAAAGGGGTGGAAGACATTGGCCACATGGGGACCAGGCTTAGAGAGATGGGTAGAGAGCTGGCCACGGTAAAACATGCAGAAGAAATCAAAATATCTCACTTGGAAGCAGAGAATGAGATGTTAAGAAAACAACTACAAGAAAGGGGAACCCTGGTAGAAACTGAAATGTTAAGAAAACAACTGGAAGAAAGGGAAACCCCAGAAGAAATTGAAGTGTTGAGAAAAAAAGCTGCAAGAAAGGGAACCCCGAGCATAAAATGAAATATCAATATTAAGGAGATAGTTACAGGAAAGAGAAGCCCAATTAGCCTGCATGGCCAACTGGGCTATGGAGGCACTACAGTGCAGACAACTAGTCAAATCATATGTAGTATACCTCAAAGATCAGTGGCTCCAATTCCAGATCAAGACTCTGGTCCAGCGAGGCACCACACCTTTTCAGGATTATGGATAATTCATGGATCTATTTGACCACAGTTCAGCAGAGGACAAGGTGAAGTTGGCAGAGTTTTATTTACATAACATGGCCCTTACTGATATGAACCTATGGGACCCCAATGTTGTGTTAGGAGACTTGCAGCTGGTGGCCATGGCATCTTGGATGAGCCATGAGGAGAAAAGGGAAAAAGAAATCAAGAAGTTAATGGAAAAGAGCTAAATGAACCCTTAATAATCCGAGCTGAGCTAGTAGACCCCATGGCTCTCATCAGTGCCCACCAACACCTTGTAGATAATCCTCAAAGTGTCCCTTAGTATATCAATGAGCAGGCCCAAGCTATTGCACATTTTGAGGACATGGAGAGATTGTTTGGAGATGACTGCATTCATGCCTGCATGAGAAGGTGGAACACATTGCCACATAGCCTACATATCAGAGAGTATCACTCCCCAAACAGGATGAGAGAAGCCTTGAGGAGAGTGCCATTGTATAAGCACTGTATGGAAAGTTTGAAGGCCAATTGGATTGGCCTCAAATTTAGTCCTCCACTACTGCTAGGACTACTAGAAGGTGTAAAAGAAGAAGAAGAACAAAAATAGTAAGAAGAGGTCGATAGAAAGGTAGTATTCCATGATAAACAGGAGGTTATCACATCAGAAGCATGGGATGTGAGGGAATCCATCAGAGCCATCAAGGATGAAGAGATAGACTAGTTGCTCAGAGGATGAACAACCCATTCAATAGGGGGGTGATGATGAGCCCCAGAAATGGGTAATTATATGTGCTCATTTGGCCTCCTAACTCAACTTAATCCACCATTCTCATTAGTTTATTGCATTTTTTTATTATATTTATGCTAATAGAGTGAATTGGGTTAGTCATTATGCCATGAAGTCTAATGTGTGCTTTATGCAGATTTTTTGTCAATGTTGGACAAGATCAAAGGATTAATGATCATTTGGCAGCCGATATTCAAGGAAAACAAGGGAGAGGATTTCTAGGAGGGTGTCCCCCTCATTTATGACTCCCTACCTCGAAAGTCCATCAGAAACTCAGAGCACAAAGAGCCACATCGAAGCATCCAAGGGGCAGCCGAGCAAGTCAAGAAGAACTGTTGTCTATCTCTAGTTTTGGGAAGCTGAGCCCCTTGATTTTAGGAGGGTTGTTGGGGACTCCATTTGTATAATAGGGGGGATTACAGCCTCAGTATTTTAGCTAGTTATTATTAGATTTTTCGCACTTTTGTGTAGCTCTTGTTCAGCTCACTTTCGAGCTTATTTTTTGTGAATAGTTTATGTAATGTGACTTTTATTTTGATAATGGAGATGACATATTTTCTGAGCCAGCACTGATTTCTTTCAAAGGGCTAAATCTCTTGGGTTAGGGCCCAACCCAAGCTTCCCAACACCTCTTAATTTGTACTTATATTTTTTTGCTTCAATTCATGAGTTAATTTCTGTTACATAGATTCATTTTACCTTGTTTAGAATAGGTTGCTTTTGATGGTTTGCATAGCTGCTTTTAATTCAGTTGTTGATGTAGGTTAATACAGTGATAGGCTAAGATTAAAAAAGGCCAACAACAGACCCTGATCTCTTTTCTCCCTTCTTGGGACCATGATTTCAGGTCAAGGCACCATTGTTGCCACCAAAAACATAGTTTTGCTTCTTCCATGCAATTTCTAGTGTGATGATTTGATTTGAAAAGTTAAAGTGTTGCTTCAGATTCATTTTGCCAACATTATTTCCTGTTTCTGTAATAAATATCTTTGCAATATTTTCTATTCATAGGGTACTGTTCAGCACTTCATGTTTCTAGGTCAGAAATTAGGTTAACAAGAGATATGGTTTTGTTTTCTTGGTGCAGCTAGTCGTTCTCTTGCTCAGTTTCGGAAGTTAGATGTGTAGATCTCTTACAACACACCTCGGCTCTCAACACATCAATAAAGAAGCCAACATCATCTCATTTCTCACAAGTTTCACAAGTCATTCACAGTCCTTCACGAATCTTCCCTAATTCATGCACTCTTTCCATAAGCTTTCCTCTCGTCATTTGAACAAATCCAACCATCATTTTCTTTCCTGATCCTCCTTATTAAGCCCCAGACACCTCAACACATCCATCTAGTCTTCAACTACCCTGTCCCACCATTTTTCCACTCTTAAAACCTCTAAAAATAGCTCTCGGCATCCTCTTGTAGATCCTCCTGTAGATCCTCTTGTAGATCCCCTGCGACCTCTTGTATAATTTCCTATGAGTGATTTTTCGAAGTCCAATTGCAGGGGATGTCTTCAGAAGGTTACCATAGGCTTCTTAGGACCCATCCACATCTTCTTACACCTCTGCAAAAACCAAATCTGCCCTCCATCGCCACCAAACCTCTGCCACAATCACAAACAGACAAAATCTCATGTATAAAAATTTCACATAAAACACATAAAAACGCAAAAAGATGTTATTTTCTCATTTTCTTATAGGAATAGCTTGAATAGATGTAATTTACCTTTTCACTAGTCAATGGCACTCATATCATCATTTTTCATCTCTTTTTATGCAAAAGTAGGGTTAGTTGGAAAAATTAGGGTTTTCGAGGGTTTGCTTTACACTCTAGTCTTCTTTCTCTTTCTACAAGTAGAATAGTATTTGTAGATTTAGCTTTCTTTCATCACAGTTAAAATATTCTTCTGGAAAATGATAGAAGTTGGCTTGAGCTCCTAGTGATCTTGTGCCAGCTGACCAAGTGACAGCCTGCAGTAAGAGCTAGTACTTGTGCATACAACACTATCGCTTCCAAGTTTGTTACGAACTACCACGTTGATAAAAGTAAAGTAAGAAGCCCCAGGAGTTGTAGCATTATTGCTACAATATTGGTGCTCACCAATGCCTACTATAAGCAGTTTGTTGTTTCCAGGTAAGCACAATTGCAAAGGAGATATGATTTGATATCCAGAAAAAGATCCTGGACACAAGACCAAAATGAAGAAACTATCCAACCTACCCCCGTAAAACAAACTGGTAAAGGGAAAAAAAATGGAAATCTTGACCTACCAACCAAAGGATAAACCTCCCATCCCACCAATTCTATGTTTGAATTAGAAAATGCAGAGAAAATGTTTGTCCAAATAAATCCCATCCATCAAGAAAACAAAGATCCCATTGAGCCACTGAAGGTTGATAGGAATCCCTTTGTTATCAGTTTACAAAAAAAATTAGAGAAGGTGAAGATATCTATTCCTTTGACCAAAATGTCAAACAACCTAGCTATAAAAAAGCGTCTCTAAGTTCACCAATGTGTCTCGAATTTCCTCATCACAAGATAGTTTAAATATGTAGGAAGAAAGGCTTGTAGTCATGATTGGCCCCCATGTGGAGGAGAAATACTCTTCCAAACCCCCATTCTATGTCACCTTAGTCATCCATGATTTATTGTTGCATAATTCCATGCTTGATTCAGGATCTTCTCATAATCTTATTCCCTTGACTATTGGAACAATTAGGCCTACAAATAACAAAGCCATATTAGGACATGTGTTCCTTTGATTCCAAAAGAGTGAAGTGCCTTGGGATGATCAAGGAATTAGTGGTTAATCTGGCTCAAAATCCCATGAAGAGTGTGCTAATGGATATTATGGTTGCAAACATTCTTGCAAGATTTGGTATGCTCCTCTCCAGATCTTAGGGAATGAAGCTTGGAGGGTATATAAAACTAGACCTTACATATGCTCCTATTTCAATTTTTGGTGGAAAAGAGCACAAGTTGTATAAAGAATCCATGTTTGTGAGAATTTTCACTAGAGCAGATAATTCAAACAAATCTCTAGTATATTATCAAGAAAGATATCTTTCATGCTTCCTACTGGAAATGGATGATCAAGTTATGGAAGATACCTAAGTAGAAGTTTCCTCACAAGCCAATCAGTAGAAAATGAAGGTTGGATGTGTGTGGAAATTATACTTTGATTAAGCGTACTCCAAGGAAAGAAATGGAGCAAGGGTATTGCTAAAATTCCCTGAAGGTAACCTCATTCCTCTTTTAGATAAGTTGGAATTTGATAGTACAAATAACATTGTTGAAGATGAAGCATTGGTGTTGGGGCTACAAGCTACTAGATATTTGAATATTGAATATTTGACAGTTTTTTGAAAATTCTTAACTGATTGTGAAACATATTAAGAATCAGTGCCAAACCAAGCACTACAGTTTGAAATCTTAAAGAAATGAAGTGTGGGATCTAGTTGATAAATTTTTTCTAGCATTTAATATTCAATTTCTGAATAGGGATAAAAATATAATATTGGATTCCTTGGTGACAATAGTTAGCACTTTCAAGGCACCACAAAATCCCCTGCTAAGATATGAAGTGGAAGTTAGGCACAGACCAATAGTGCTTGAAAATATTAAATATTGACAAGTATTTGAAGATGAAGATTAGATCAAAGGGTTTATGGAGGTGATTGGAGAATTTTCTAACATTGTAATAGACCACGAGGGTGAAGATATTGATGATATTGAAGTAGTTGAACAACAAGTTCTTTGGTAGGAATTTGTGGCTGGGAAGAAAATATTGCAGTTAAAGGGAAACATAATTCGAAAGGGGATGGTCCCATTGGAAAGTTTTTTGATGTCAATGACGTGGCAGTCAAACCAACCAAGAAGAAATCTGAGGAGGATACATAGGACTGTAATATTTGCACATAGCAGCAACCCAAACTAGTTAAATTGGCCAAGGGGATCCTAGAGGGATATACGTAAAAGTACCTTGACCTATTTAGAAAATATGTGATATTTTTTCTTGGTGTTGTGATGACTTGAAGACTTATGATATCAGTATCATTCAACATAAGATTCCTATCAAGTATGAAATTAATCCTCATAAGAAAAATCTTAGGCAAATGAATCCCCTCCTTCTCCCCTCGATAGAGAAAGAAATCAGGAAAATGCTCCAAGCTAAAATCATTGTACCCTTGAGATATTCAAATTGGGTGGCTAATATGATCCAAGCCAGAAAGAAAAATGGAGAGATTAGGTTTTGTGGGGATTTCAGAAATCTAAATAGGGCCTCCCTAAAGGATAATTACCCCCTACCCAAGATAAATTATATTTTACAGAAGGTGGTGGGGTCATCAAGATTTCCCATCATTGATGGATTCTCTAGGTACAACCACATTGTTGTACAACCTGAGGATCATAAAAATGCTACCATCAGCCCACCCTGGGAACTTTCATGTATGCTTGATTGGCTTTTGGTCTCATGTAAGTTGGAACAACTTTTCAAAGGGAGATGGGAATATCATTTGTTGGGGAGAAGGACAAATTTGTGGTGATTCACTTGGAATACATAACAATTTTCTCAAATTCCGGTGAAGAACATTTACAACATTTACAAAACATCTTTGAGAAATATCTTTTCCTTATCCTTGAATCCAAAGAATTCACAATTTTCTCTCAAAGAAGGCAAGTTGTTGGGGCATACAGTGTCAAAGGAGGGAGTGAGAATTGACCCCAAAAGGATAAAAGAAATCAATATCATTCCTGTGCCAAGAAACAAGAAAAAGATATAGGACTTCTTAGGGAGGAAACAATTCTTGAAGAGGTTTTTGCCCAATTATGCTGAGATTGTGAAGGATATTATAGACATGATGAAAATGGAAAAGGAGGTGAAATGGACTACAAAGGCAAGGGAAAATTTTACCATAATTAAGAAGGCCTTTGGAGAGGCTCCAACCTTCATCAAATTTGATTACCAAAATTCCTTCATTATATTTTCTTTTGTGTTCACTAAAATTTTCGCAGTTGTCCTATTACAAAAGAATGAAGAAGAGAAAGAAAAACCAATGGCCTTTCTCATCCACGTACCAAGGGACACAAAATTGAAGTATGCCATCTTGAAAAAATAGGCCTATGCTCTGGTTAAGTCCATAAAGGATTTCACGACCTATGTTCTACAGTCTAAAATTATTGCCTATGTTACTACAAGAGCTATGGAGGACATCCTCACACAATGAGACAATGAAGGAAAAAAGGGAACGTGGATAGCAAGATTCAGGAGTATGATATGGACATCAATCCAACTAAACTAATAAAGGGGTAGGGTTTAGCCAAGATCTTATCATAGGAAAATTGTCAAGTAATGAGAAATATGTTGGATGAGACTTTGCACCAAACAAAGCAAGTAAGGAGAACCAATCAAGTGAACAAGATAACATATTTTCTTATAAATACCTTTGTTGAGATTGGAACAAAAGTATTGTCCATTATGTGTTATTTTTTAATATCCCGTCAGGTTTTGATAGAGAAAAGTATAGGGATTTGAGAATGAGCTCCCAAATGCATGTAATCACAAATGGTCAACTGTATTGGAAGGACACTATTGATGTGTTGTTGTTGCGCTTAACAGAAGATGAAATTCCTAAGATCATTAATGAACACCATGGTTGTGCTTATGGGTGCAACTATAGTTGGAAGGTTACATTGCATAAGATCCTGAAGGTTGGTTTTTATTGGCCAACATTGTTTTCTGATGTTTACCAGCTAGTGAAAGGCTGCATGGAATGTCATACTTTTGCTGAGAAGAAGAAGCTAGCTCCATTTATATTAATCCTAGTCAGTGGGGATTGGAATTTTTAGGAGATATTCACCTGCCTCCTTATGGGAAACATAAATGGATTTTGACAGCTGCTGAATATTTTATAAAGTGGGTGGAAGCCATTCCTATCTGGACTGCAACTACTTATGTGGTCATAAAGTTTCTTAAAGAAAATATTTTCACTAGATTTGGTTTTCCCAAGAAGATAGTGATTGATAATTCCCAAGTGTTTAAGTTTGTCTTGTAGTGGCTATAGCCACCCTCCAAAATTTTGGCTTGCACCGATTTCGGAGCCTCCATTGAAGATTTTCACTTGATGGCTACACACACACTCGGGTTCACTCAGTGAGCTCCTGTGAGTCTTTATATTCAGCTTACTTGTTTATTACATTCAAGTCCCTACATGTTGATGTCTAAGTCATGCTTGCGACCATGTCTTGGTTATGCCCAAAGTCTTTTCTTCGTACATGTTGTTGTGTTCGCCATGAAAGTATCTGTCGCACTCACACATGGAGTCACATTCACTGTCGTGCAAGCATCGTCTCGATCATGAACGATTAATCATGAGTGTCGTGCTTGTCGCTTGCACCATCAGTCAATCATGTTGGACATGTGTGTGTGTATGGTTTGGTCATTTCATCTTCAAGTCATGAAAGTGTGTGTTTTCCTTCTAATCACCTACGCATCTTTGACTGTTCACACACTTAGTCATTTTTGCTAAATTTCTGATGACCAGACTCCTCACTAACAGCCAGACCATCACCCTACTTTCGAATCAATCGACTGTCAACCAGAACAACACAGAAGCACCAAGCTAGTCCTTTCAAGCTACGCTGCCCACAACCAACTCAATCAACTCTCATTCTCCCCAGCCGGACAGTCATACCCTGCAGTCACCCTGGGACTGACTCTCCTCAAAAATTGCACATAGGTGATTGACCTCACCCATTCAATTGACTGAGGTGATTGCGCAGACAAGTTGGAAAGACACCAAGTGCCCATCCCTGTCTCCTTCAGAAAATTGCATAGTTTTCCTAGTCAGTCATCTAGACATTCGACCGACTACTCATCTCAGAAATTTCACAGTGCTCATGAGCATCCCTTCTGCTTCCCATCAGTCATCTCAGCTCAAAAATTATGCAAAGATGATCAGCAGGCCAGCCTCCTGACCTTAGTGTAATTTTCCCAGCCAATAGCTCCTAGCAGCAGACTGCTTATTCCCTCTAGGAATTACATAGTTTTTGTTGCCAGTGACTGAGAAGCCAACTGCCATTTCCCTCTCAGAATTGTGTAGTTCTAGCTGCCAATGACCCTAGCAGCCAACTAGTAGTTCCCTCTGGGAATTGTGCAGTTCTGGCTACCAGTCTCTCAGGAAATTCCCCAGAAAACCTGCGCAATCCTTGCTTGTTGACCCTTCATGCAACCCAACCCATTCCCTTGCAAAATTGCACAAATCTGGCTTTCCAGCCCTTGCTAACTATTCATTCCAGAAAATGCATAGGGCGTGCCTACCTTTTCCTCCTACAGCCTGGACTGTCCCTCCCAAAATTTGCGCAATTTTTCCTCCCAGCCGATCTAGACCTTGTAGATAGTCATTGTCGACTAAGATTGTCTATCTCCATCTCTCAGTGACTCTTGCACAATTTTCATCAACAGTTTCCCCAAGCCATCATTCCAGATCATAGCCCTACTACTTCTCTCGGTCACTTGCACCTGAATGATCATGTGTCATGGTAGACTAGGAGGTTTTGGATTTGATGTCATCTTGTCATGAGTGTCTACAAATATAGGTACACCAACAAACATGTCAAGACAACGAATGAGATGAACGAAGGGAGCACATGTAGATGGATAGGTTCACCAACGGATGAATGAACGAAGCATGGAAAGTGGATGAATGCGACGAACATGCACCTTTGCGAACAAGTGAGCCTGTCAAGCCTTCCAGCGTGAAGTAAGTAACAACATGCTAAAGCTTCATGAAGAGAACCAAGGACCATCGAATACTCTACACTCTTCACCATGCAAAGGTGAAGCTATGATACACCATGAAGACATCCATCACTCAGCAACACTATATCTCCACATGCACTCCAGCAGCAACACGAATGTACCAACATTTTCATGTCAAGTCATGTCGAATCAAGTCATGAGTCATGCTGCCCACATCTCCACTATGGGCTTGTTTTCAATCAATATGATTTAACGTGGAAGTCCAAGAGACCCTCTTGTTGGACATAGAGTCATGTAAGTTGAAAATTCATGGAAGTCAAATGGTCATGAGGGTAGTCGAACAGTCACAAGGGTCAGTTTCATCCTTGGCTATAAATTACCCCTCATTTGTACATGAAAGGGCTTTTCACGTCAACTCCTCCCACATAGCTAGGAGAGTATGTAATATTTTATTTGAGGAGTAAGTAGTGGCTCCAATGCCCCACTGACGGGGTTAGTGATGCATGGTGTAACAATGTGCCTTGGAAATTTCGCTTAATTCAGAACCCTGTTAACAAGCCAACATGTTTTCACACATGTATTGTATTTGTTATAAGACTAATCTTTAACACTTGTAATGCATGTTTCTTTAACATGTGTTCTATATTTGAATTGATTCATTTTTTGTAATACATAATCTATTAATGGAAATGTGTTGTATATGTCATTAATATTGTCCCGTCTGTGTTGACTGCTTTGCAGGACATCAGACAAACCTTTCACATGAACCTTGTTGTAACAACCGTGCACTCGTTCGGACTATTCCATGAGTGTTGTACATGTTATCTTACCTTGTATGTTGTGACTGCTACATCCAAGTGGATTGCTGATCCACCAGAATCTGTGTATTTCATTTGTGTTGTGTGTTCCTAGCTGAGTTGGGACTCATCCCTTTGAACCTAGAACTCACCTTCACCTTATTCCCCTCACAGTGAAAGGACCATTGACAAAAGTACACTTACACTCACCAGGCATGCAAACCTCACTTCTCAAAGACAAAGCAAACCACTCTCCTATGCTGACAAGAAAGAGTAGAGGAAAATCCTTAGGATAATGGAAACTGGGCCATCACACCAAATGGGACTCCCACACCAAACAATGTGAGGTCTAGTTGAGAAATCATACTGGGGTGATCCCTTGATTGTTGGCGGGTCCAGTAACATCAACATTTCAGGCACTAGAAGGAGGGAAACCAGTTGTACATGGCTGAAATTCCCCTCACACTCATTCAACAAACACCTGGTCAAGGCAGTAACTCGCACTCTCTCTCACCTACACACGACTCAGCGGTTGGTTACTCCTAACCTCCCAGTGTTGAGAATGAAACTTCAAATATATACCTTCACTCCATTCATCCCGTCACTCGCTAGTTCGGGAAAGCAGTCGAACTGATCCCAAACACACAACATCTTCCATGCGCAACAAGGAAGCCAAAGGCCACTCCCACGAGTGTTGTTGTATCATCAATGGAAGAAGCAACCCTTGCTACACTTGAAGGTCTAGGAGAAGCTATCATAGACGAAAAGAAATCTCCCATCCTCTGGCAAAGTGAAAAAAGCACTCTTGTAATCTCTGGATCATGTTATCACTCAGGTTGTCCCTAGGCTCCTTATAGGGATATGGCCGAGGTAACCACAAACCAATCTTTGGATTGCAGGTTCTAGCCCACCTGAAATCAGAGAGGGATCTCTCTTTAATTATTCAACTTTGTTGATGATTTTAGGCTAGATTTTGGCTCAGGGGTTTTTTGTTTGTGTTTGGAGGGAAGGTAGGAATCTCAAGCAAAGAGGCAAGGTAAGGTGTGATAAGTTTCAAACCATTGGGCGTGGAGTCATGGATTAAGGTTTACTATTGCGTTTTCTTGGTCACAAGCAGATTATGGAGCGGGATAGCCATGCAGGATACAATTATCAATCTACTGAAAGGATGGAATGAAAATCAGAGATGAAAGCCAAAGGAGAATCATTTCATCATACTGAAAAAGAGGAGAAATGGGTGAATGGTGATCTAGGAGCAGTTAAGAATTCCTAAATATTCATTCATATGTGAAAGAAAAGGCGTAAAGAAGATCATTTAAGTATACATGCTCATAGCTATTTCTGATGAAAACATAGAAAAATGCAGAAATTGAACTTAAGGTGTAGTGAAACAAATCTTAAGCTATTCTTTTTTCCTGTAATTTAGAAGGCGGAACGGTGGTAAAAACATGAAAATTAACAGAGGAGAGAAACACTTATTGAGTAGAAGCACAGGAATTCCGTAATCACTCCTTGGCCAATTGAACACATCAAGCAGTTTCGAAATCCACGCTTTCAACAATCTTTGATTATAGAAACTATGACAGTTACAGTGCGGGTCTCTGCTTGGAGAAAGTGCTGGGAAGAAAATTAAGCAATGTCTTCGACTTACTAACTAACCAACCTACCAACCAACCAACCCCTTGTTGGCATTATGGCTAAAGTGTTGTCCTTGATGGCAACCCATTCAGGTGATAGATCACAGTACTTCAAGTCAGTAACAAAGATTAATGATCAGCTATCAAATATTGAAGAAAATAAGGGGTACGCAGGTACACCTTACAGAAGGTGCGTACATGCAAGCAGGTGTTACATAAAGTGCGTACATACCCGCAGTTATCCCGTTCAGGAGGTGCGTACCCCCAGTTCACTTACTTCAAGGCAGAGAAAAGCACATGTGGGGTTTCTTATGTTTAACTCTTGGTATTTAGCCAACGGAATTGTGTT
>APFE031314762.1:70372-97357 GCA_000404065.3 Pinus taeda | reverse complement strand
GGCCTGTAAAAATGTCAATCATGAAATATGAGTAACCTGCTGCAGCAGGAGGCTAACAGTGGCTCCACTGGGGGATGGTTTCTCCTTGTGAGAAGCCAAGAACAACAGGTCAGAATGCCTTAGTCTTTAGTTGTTTCTGTTTTTTGCAAAATCGTCTTCGTCGGCTGCCTTATTAATCCTACCTACCTACCCTAAGCAGTACTTACTTTGATGTCAAGTGAGATCAAATAGCCAGTGCAGCCACTTAAGAAACTGAAAAAAAGATGAACTCGCTGACCGATGGTTTTTGAACTTGGAAGCATTATTCGGTCACGTGCCCCCATAATCAGAGTTGTGGCATAGAATGGTTGCTGCTGATGTATTTGGTGTTCATCGAGAAAGCACGATAAAGAACTGCGTCAAGAAGAAGTTCCATGTAGTCTACAATAGGATCAATAAAAGCATTATGTGGGAGAGTTTCTTCTGGGCCTTCTTGGTCCGATGGAACAATTGCATCCTCGGTAATAATCCCTGCAAATGATCCTCCAGTCTCTGTCTTGAAAACAGAATCATACTCAATCTGTAAGTCATAAGGTAGCACTATTTCCCTCTGAGTTAGGGAAGGAAGACTTCGACAGAATTCTTGGTCTTCTTGGTCAGATGGAACAGCTGCGTCCTCGGTAATAAGCCTCGCAGATAATCCTTCTGTCTTTGCCTTGAAACCCAAATCATACTCAATCTGTAATTCAGGAGATAGTACTATTTCCCTGTGGATTTGGGGAGGAAGATTTTGGAAAAATTCTTTAGGGTCGCGGAAACTATATGATTGTATTTGAGATTCCAGGAGTGCAATTTCATTTTCATACCATTCAACGACTAACTCAAGAAAAAGTTTATTCGGGTGGCCTGCTGTTTTTGACAACACCGATCTGAAAAATTCTTCATTAAGCTCAAATTATGATAAAATTTTCCTAAATCCATCTAAAGCTTCATCAAATGAAAGATCTTCCAAGAACTCGATCAATCTGTCTCACTGTTAATGCTTTAGAACATGGACTATTTGGCTGTAAAATTGGTTCGTTCCTCAGTGGAGCCTTTGATTGAAATTGAAGTGGAGTCGCCAGGTGGATGCCTTGACTTTGAAGTGCCTGATCTCTATCCATCATCAAAGATCAGAAGTGAACATGAAAAATCTCTGAAGATAAGGAGCACCTTCTCCAAAAAGTGGGGTTTACAGAAACGAGCAAAGCGCTTGAATCCCCAGCGGAGAACACAGGTCGACCGAGACTTTCACAATTCGGTTTCTTCCTCTGTAGAGTTGCAGACTGGTTTAATGAATTTATCTGAGGAGTTCCCCAGTGGAGTCGCCATTATGTTATCACTCAGGTTGTCCCTAGGCTCCTTATAGGGATACGGCCGAGGTAACCACAAAGAAATCTTTGGATTGCAGGTTCTGGCCCACCTGCAATCAGAGAGGGCTCTCTCTTTAATGATTCAACTTTGTTGATGATTTTAGGCTAGCTTTTGGCTCAGGGGTTTTTTGTTTGTGTTTGGAGGGAAGGTAGGAATCTCAAGCAAAGAGGCAAGGTAAGGTGTGATAAGTTTCAAACCATTGGGCGTGGAGTCATGGGTTAAGGTTTGCTATTGCGTTTTCTTGGTCACAAGGGGATTATGGAGCAGGATAGCCACACAGGATACAATTATCAATCTACTGAAAGGATGGAATGAAAATTAGAGATGAAAGGAAAAGGAGAATCATTCATCATACTGAAAAAGAGGAGAAATGGATGAATGGTGATCTAGAAGCAGTTAAGAATTCCTAAATATTCATTCATATGTGAAAGAAATGGCGTAAAGAAGATCATTTCAGTATACATGCTCATAGCTATTTCTGATGAAAACATAGAAAAATGCAGAAATTGAACTTAAGGTGTAGTGAAACAAATCTTAAGCTATTCTTTTTTCCTGCAATTTAGAAGGCAGAACGGTGGTAAAAACATGAAAATTAATAGAGGAGAGAAACACTTATTGAATCATGTAGAAGCACAGGAATTCCGTAATCACTCCTTGGCCAATTGAACACATCAAGCAATTTCGAAATCCACGCTTTCAGCAATCTTTGATTATAGAAACTATGACAGTTACAGTGTGGGTCTCTGCTTGGAGAAAATGCTGGGAAGAAAATTAAGCAATGTCTTCAACTTACTAACTAACCAACCTACCAACTAACCAACCCCTCACTACATTTTTCAGGGTGGTATATATAAGAAAAATAACAGAAAGACATTCATTACAATTGACCTAAACAGGTCTGCTAGAAAGGCTCTTCAAAAATCTAAGTGTTGCTGGAATTAAATGCAGGTAAGTCCTTTTGGCTGCGCTAGAGGCAGCTGAATCAGAAAAGACTACAATGTGGCGCTTGGAGGCTTGATGCAGTGCTGTTGGGATGATTGTGCTTCGGGATCTATAGTTCTGCTCTGGTGCGAGTTAAATGTGCAATGATTATGATTTGAGGGCTTTGAGTGGCATTTGCCCTCTTTCTTTGACTCTGCTGGAAGGTATTAAATGTTCTCCTGCTTCGGGCCGCTGCTTAAGATTTTCACTGATACTCTTTGCCGCTACATTGATGGCTTCCGCCGCCTACTGATACTCTTTGACATGCTTGCTACGTGTTGATTTGATCTGATACACTTTAAACTCTGTCATTGATCTTTTGTTGTCTTTAAACCGGATCAATTTGGCACGATCGGGCGATTTTCGGGCTTTTTCGGTGCACAACGGGCTAAGGAGTCAAAAGATTCCCCAAAGATTCCCCGAAACGGCCTATTTCCCGTAGCGAAGCGCGCATCGAAAACTGCGTCTGTTTCTTGTTCTGGAGCTCCGAAGTGCGATTTCTTTTCCTGCGCGAATTTTCGGCTTTCTGGCTGCTGACGTCAGCCTGCGGTGGGTCCCTGGTACAGAAGTGACATGGCGGGGTGCTGATACTGAAGGCGATGCGATGAACTTCTCCGATGCGATTGAAATATCGCATAGGCAGGGAACGGGAGGTGTCTCAGTTGGACATTTGGTGCTTGCGACCGCCGATCGCCGATATCGCGATATCGCGTCGGGTGGCGATGGATGGGTCATAACTTGCATGGAAAGGAAACTGCGATGTTGTGATGCGACTTGGCTTTCTATGGTCTGCGGAATGTTAAGGAAGTCAGCAAGGGGTTTGTTGCGGTCGAAAGGAGTAAGTAAGTGGGTGTGAAAGGCATTTGAGGCGCCGGAAGGGGTCCGATAACCTGAAAAGGGATTTTATACTCTAGAAGGAGTCCATTGTATTTGGAATATGGTTTGAAGGGGCAGCATGAGGGTTCTTGCTAAGTCTCAGGTAAACTGAGCAATTCTCGGGGGTACTTATGGTTATTTTTCAACCCGGGGGAGGGATATTTACATAGGGGATGATTTACATAATATTAGTAGGGGGATGGGAAAATATAGGGAGCTAAATAATAATGTCAGTAGTTAATATGGAGATGGTAAGAAAGCGCTAAGTTCAGGAGACCTTAGGCTGTTACAAGGGGATAGAACCTTTTTCGGAGAGAGTATGCAACAACTTTGAGTAAAGCAGATCTTTACCCAAGCAAATGCTATGAAAATGATGGAACTTAAGGTATCAAGCAGATCTTGACCTCTTTTGGGGAAGTTAGTTAATGATTGGGGGAAAATGGAGAAAGGGAGTTAGTTATACCTGTCTTTGAGCTCTTCGCATAAAACTGCCTACTGATTGTGTCCTGAGTAAAGATGACGCCTGGAAATTTGGAACTGATCAGCAATTAAGATTCAACAACCTCAAAACTACCTACCCAGCCTACTTACCTAACATTTTTTCTTCTTTTGATTTGGGTGCCCTTAGGCATGCAAACCCATCATTCCATTTTTCTTTTCATGCTTTCCTATCTACAGACTACCCTTATTTCATCCGAGGACCCAGATTAAATTGTTGGGCTCCTTTGATTCTCTACCTATCTAAGAATCTTCCAAGATTAAGCTGTTTGGACAGATTTACATTCTCTATATTCTAAAACAGGAAATTTAAACCTAGGGAGACCAAGATTAAACTGTTTGGGCCTCCCTTTAACTGAAACTTGGCGATGCCGGGATAACTTCTCAAAAATTTGGAAGGCAATTGAACTCTGAGTAGCCTTCTTCGCTTGGAAACTGTTAAGCAAATATGGAGCATTGCAACATGCAAAGTATGACACATTTGGCCTGTAAAAATGTCAATCATGAAATATGAGTAACCTGCTGCAGCAGGAGGCTAACAGATCAGACTTTGGTGTAGGAGGCGGAGGGGAAGGCAACAAAGGAGGCGGAGGAAAACCAAAAGACTCAGAGTTGGAAACATCAAACTCCGAAGGAGAGGAAGAGTATGAAGAAGACGAATAGATGGCTAACCAAAATCTTGGATGGATGACTCAGGGACCATTGGCTCTCCCAACTATCTTGTATAAGATGCCGGAGCAAGCAGAGAGAATGAACGTCAAGTTCGATCCTGATAGAACAGTAAAGGTGGAAGACTACCTAAACAATTTCTACCTATAGCCGCAGACCCTTGAGGTGTGTTATGATGATATTGCATGTAGATTATTCCCATGTACCTTGGTTAGTCATGTAGCTTCTTGGTATCACAACCTTCCACCGAACTCTATACACAACTAGGTCATATTTAAATGCATGTTCCTTAAGAAGTTCACTGATGAAAAGAACCCAACCATACTACTCAAAGAGTTTGGAAGCCTCAAGATGGAGGGAAAAGAGAAAGTGAAAGATTTCAATTATAGGTTTACACGTTTATTGAACAAGTTCCCAGCAGACACTAAGCCTCATGACTCCATCACCACTGATTACTACACATCCTCACTGCCAACCATCATTGCGCAGTTCATCAAGCGAGCTGCGAGACCAACACTATTGGAAAATTGTGAAGAGGCTATCATTATTGAGAAATACCTGCGTGTAGTTGGAGTCATCAAGGATGATGAATCGATGAAGGACTCCAAGGATTTGAGCAAGAAGTCCCAAGAAATGACGAGAAAGGGTAGAGACATAGAAGTAACCAATATTGAGACCCTCACTCACCTTGTCAAGATCTTGATCGTTGAAGTGTCTGAACTCAAACAACGTAAAACAGACACTTTTGCAAACAGTTACCCACCCAAGCAGAGACAGGTAATCAGCTCATCAAGAAGAGACTGGTTCATTTCAAAAACTGCACAGAAGCCTGTGTTCCAATTTGAACGGTGTGTAGATCCGAAGTTATGTTCTTTCCATGAAGAACATCATCCCAAGAACTCTTATTTGGATTAGAAGCGAGTCAAAAACGCTTTCTACAATCATACACTCAATGCACAAAGCAATATGCAGGAGAAGCTGGAAGACACTAACAATGATCAAGAGATTCTACCTGATGAGCCATCAAGCTCTGGGCCTGAGGTGAATGCATATCATTGCTCGCAGCCCTAGAAGCAAACTAACCATTACAATATTAGAAGTAAAGGGGCTCGCCTACACTTGGGGAGATGCAAGAAAAGATCAGATTGCTCGTAAGGAAGGTCGATCCATCAACCGCCTCGAAGCCAAAAACACAAAGCAAGTCTAGCAAGAAAGTGACGGATAAGAGTACATCCATGAGAAGAAAGTTGTAAAACACTCCGCCAAACAACACGAACATCCATTCCACCCCAAACACCTCGATTAGTCAACCACCTCTCGACTACAACATTGCTGATGACACGAAGAAAACTCGAGTGAACATCAGCTTTTTCGAGTTGGCTAAGATCAAGAGTTAGCGAGATAGTCTCACATGTGACTTCCGTACAAGGGAAGGTGCATCCAAATCTAGGTAGAATCTGAGAGGTAAATGAAGCATAATGTCACTCCCATCAATGGTGAGAATGAACCATTGGCTCTTGTACAACTCATGTTCAGCAACTACCTCCTTGAGACAACATTAGGGTGTTATCCTGCACGACCAACTCCAACCCCACCAGATGCATAGTTGGGACTCCCTCCTTTCCCAACTGATGGTAATGAAACTTGTACAACACATTGTGCCAATAATAGCAGTAGTAGCAGTAGTATTATCACATCAAGTGGTCCACATATAGATGAGTTGTGGAATTTTTGTACTTCGAATGATCAAAGACACACGATGGATCAGGAGTCGGGTACATTCTGATCGACCCTTGCAATAGGAAGCATCTGTTGTCAAGCCACTTGGAGTTTGAGTGCACGAACAATGTAGCAGAATATGAATCAATCGTGTTGGGCTTGCAGAAGGCCATTAGCCTCAAAGTGGTCATGCTTAAAGTGGTAGGTGATTCAGAGATAGTGGTACAATAGGTACATAACACCATTCATTGTTTATCACCCCATCTAAAAAACTACCAAGAAGAGGTATGGCGACTATTCTCAAACTTCCAATCATTTAATATCATTATTGTGCCATGTATGCATAATGCAGTTGCCAATGCACTAGCAAATGGAGCCTCAAGAATGTCACCGATTAGGGATAGATTCACTATTGAAATTGTGTACAAACCATCTATCCTTGAAAACATAACTAACTTATGTGTGTTTAATGATGATCAACAAATACTACATTTTATGGCCAACACTGATGTTTTCAAATATGCAGCAATAGACGACGACGAGCACGAGCACTCTCTGCAAGCAGGAGATGATGGCATGAAAGGCCACATTATCACAAAAGGGCGGGTATCAATGGAAAAGCTATATGAATTGCAAGAGTGGTTCCAAGGGCCAAGGAACAACAAGACCCATAGTTCCACCATGAGAAGTGAACTGATAAACCTAGGAACAAAAAAGGATCTGAAGTTTATTAATCTTGGTACATGTTGTACACATCAAGAATGACAAGCCTTCATCCGCTTGTTCAAATAGTATCGAGATGTGTTCGCATGGATATTTGATGACCTAAAAACTTATGACACGCGGATCATCCAACATATCATCCCAATCAAGGAAGGGGTCAAGCCATATCAACAAAAGTTGAGAAAAGTACATCTGTCACTTGAACCCCTCATACAAAAAGATATTACTAAATTTTTGGATGCACGGATCATATATAAAGTTCATCATTCCACTTGGGTCTCCAACCTTGTTCCTGTATGAAAGAATTTTGGGGAAATCTGCTTGTGTGTCGATTTCTGGAACGTTAACCGTACATCAAACAAAGAAAACTACCTCGTGTTGTCTATGGACCATATTTTGCAAACAATATCTAGGGCATAGATGTTCTCTCTCCTTGATGGTTTTTCAAGATACAATCAAGTTCTGGTAGCAGAACCTGACAGACTCAAAACTACTTTTTGTACCAAGTGGGGTACGTTTGCATATAGATGAATGCCATTTGGGCTTGTAAACACAGGAGCAACATTTCAACATGCTATGGATATTTCCTTTTGAGCACTCATTGGGTAGAGCATGGTGGTATACCTCGATGATGTGACTATTTTCTCAAGAAGACGAGAAGACCACATACACCATCTTAATAAAATTTTCGAGCGATGTCGAAGATACAGGATTTCCCAGAATCCCAAGAAGAGTGTATTCACTGTGTCAGAGGGGAACCTCCTCGGAAACATTCTTTCCAAGAGTGGGATCAAGGTGGATCCAGACCAGGTCCAAGATATCACGTGGATTCCTCACCTAGTCAACAAGAAAGCCATGCAATCCTTCTCGGGCAAGATAAACTTCCTCCAAAAATTCATCTCGGGTTATGCATAAATAGTCAAGCCCATGCATGACATGATTAAGAAAGACGTAGTGTACACCTAGGGAAAGAAAGAAAAGCATGCATTCACCCAGATTAAGCAAGTCATTGCCAATGCACCCACGCTTTATAGCCCAAATTTCAAAAAATATTTCCTGTTATACACCTTCGCTTCCAATAACTCACTAGCTACAATACTCACTCAAAAAGACAAAGCTAATGATGAACTTCCCATCTCTTTCATGAGTGAAAGCATGTAGGGACTAGAGCTTAAATACCCTGCCATTGAAAAATAGGCTTATGCAATTTACAAGGTGGTGAAACACTTCAGGCCCTATTTTTTGAAGAACCATTGCATAGTCTTTGTCCCCCACCCAGCAGTTTGTACATTGCTAGTACAACAAGAGCTGGGAGAATGACATGCGAACTAGATAATAGGTTTGCAATAATATGATCTTGAAATCAAGCCAATACACACAATCAAAGTACATGTGCTCTATAGACTTATATCTGAAGAAATTGACACTATGGAGAACGAAGAAGAGCTCGTTAGTTAGAAGGAGGGGATTGAAATGTAAGAAATAAGGCGAGCAAATCCCATGGAAAATGGAACCTCTTGGTACGCAGATGTACACCAGTATCTTGAGCATGGCACTATACCCTCTCACTTTTCTACCAAACAGAAGAGGGTATTGTTCCTGAAAGCATTAGCATATCAATCGGTGCACGGAGTGCTTTACAGAAAGCATAGTAATGGAGTTTTTGCTCAGGTCATTGGAGGCATAGGAATCAGAGAAGGTAGTTCAAGAGCTGCATGACAAACTCACTGGGGGTCACTTTATGGGAAATACCACAGCACATAAGGTTATGCAAGCTGATTTTTACTGGCCCACATTATTCAAGGATGCGCATGCCTATGCCCGCAAGGGCCCAGTCTGTTAGCAATGCAACAATAGAACATGAAGATCAACAGCCCCACTACACCCTGTTGGAGTGACTGAACCATTCCAACAATGGGGTGTGGACATTGTTGGGGAAATTTTCCCTCATCCATCAAAGTAACACCATTATATCATAACAATAATTGACTACTTTACGCAGTGGATAGAGGCAATTTCTCTCACACAAGTGAACAACGAAGAGGTCATAAGCTCCCTTCAGCAGAATATCATCTCATGCTTTGGCATTCTAGTATCACTTGTTTTTTATAATGCAACTTATTTTTCGTCTTTGAAACTCTATGGATTTGCATTACATAATTGTATTGTGTTAAAGAATTCATCGAATTACTATACACAAGGAAAAAGTCTAGCAGAGTCTACGAATAAGAACCTCATCCGTATAGTTAAGAAAATTGTTTTCTCTAAGCAGCACAACTGGCATAATGCCCTGACGAATGCACTATGGGCTGACTGTGTAACACCTAAGCCCTCTCTAAACACCTCATTGTACTTCCTAGTTTACAGTAAAGAAGCTATCCTGCCACCAAATATCTACTTGCCTACTTTTCAACTTTCCCAAGAATCCCAAGGCAAGCCTTACCAGCTAGTTTGACGTAGGATGGATGCTCTCCATAAGCTCCAGGAAGAAAGGGTGAAAGCAAAATAAAAATTCACACTCCACTGGAATTGTATCAAGAGGTGGTTCGATAATAAGTCTGCAAGGAAAGTTAGCTTTGATGTGAATGACTTAGTTCTGAAATGGGATAAGCCCCATGAAGACAAAGGCAAACATACGAAGTTCCAATCCCTGTGGATTGGCCCGTACATAGTTCACGAGAAGCTTGGCCCATATATGTATTGTTTTTGATCACTCGACGGGAGGATTTACAACCTTCCTATCAACGACCAAGATCTCAAGAATTATTTTCAATAGGTTGGGCCGCACCTATGCCATGTACATAGTCTTCCTACTACTTGTTGTTTTCATTTGGTCTGTTTTACTTATTATCTTTGCTTTCGCTTTGTCTAATTCTTCTTACTATTTTTATTCATGTTCATTTTGTTTGTTTGATATGTTACTATTTTTGTTTTTGGAAATAAGTGCTACCAACTACTACGTTCTAGCTTTTGAATAGGGTATGTGGTTGAAATTTGAAGAGACTTGTGACATTGCAACACTTGGCCCATATTGTGTCCATTTTCTCTATGCTTGGTTACAACCTTTGGCCGATGAAGTCCTAACGAAAAATACAAACCATATTTAAGGGAAGATTTGGTCTAACTGTGAACCGATGTCCACATTGGGAATCCCCATACCTGTACTCAGCCTTTTGCTCTATGTGTTTAATCTAATCCAACTATTAGAGACAGAGAAGGGGAAAAATATAAATGAGAAAATCTATGTCAAAGGTCTTACATGATTCTCTAAAGGAACAACCTCTTCTGCTCTCAATAAGTTAGGATCCCTCTTCCGCCCCAAAAATAAATAAGTTCCTATGCACAGTTCTCTAAAAAAAAATACAAAGGCGAGAGAAGAGAAAGGCTTCCTATGCAAATAGGTGAGGCATGCAACTCCACCAAGGTACTGACCAGGCTCGTTGGTAGTGGAGCAATGTGTGTGTTCCTGTGTGACTCCACCGAGGTACTATCCAGCACTGTTGGCAGCGGAGAAACACCAGAGATGAAAACTTATACTCTGAAAATCTTGAACTCGTGAACTAAACTACACTTCCAGATTCGAAACACTGAGATCTAAGCTGAACTTTTGATTGTGTTTGACTAAGTTAGCAAAGGGTGAGCCATGTACATCCATGGGGTAAGTGGGGAAACTGAAGTAACCTTCACAGTGATTCAATAATCCCCAAAAGACCAAGGCCCTGTGCTAGCAATGAACTGAAATAAAGAAGTTGGAGTTCTCCCAGTGTGTCTCCAAGTGTTGTAGCGGCTACAACCTGTTGTAGCATTTTTTGGTTTTGATAAGTTAGAATCAACTAGTCAAAAAATGAAAATATTTTTCAAAAAATGTTAAGCTAGGATATGGACAAAAAGAATACTGAATAAAAATGTCAGGAAATATTTCCATAAATATGTCCATATCAAAGAAAATTTTAGTAAATATTTTCATAAATATTTCCATAGATGCCCTAAAAAATAAAGGCAAAAAAAAATGTTAGGTTAGAGAGAAAAGAAAAAAGCAATAAACTCTGAAAGTATGCAAGTCCAAGTGCCACTACTTTTTACTTTATTATGAAAAATAATGGTTGTGTGCACCTTGTCATAAATGCCACAACCCATGATAGTCAAACTGTTTAATCTTGACTAGTTCATGCTTTAAATTTCATGTTTATAGTTAGAGAATAAAGATCTAGCCAAACTGTTTAATCTTGGCAAATCAGTGGTTAGGTAGAGAATAATAAGGAGCTCATCATTTTAATCTAAGCCCTTACATGTTATAAGGTTATAATTAGATAGTTTGTTTTTCAAAAGAAAAATGAAAGAAAAGGGTCTGCTAGCCTTAATGCACCCAATTAAGTGAAGAAAACATGTTAGGGTAAGTAAAGGGTAGGTAAGAGAAAGGTTGCAGAAGTACAAATTTGATTGAAGCCTAAGCACATTTATCATGTGTTTCAGTGTGCAAGAAACAATTATGAAAGTGAAAATATTGATTTGGCTAACTTCCCCATCATTTCATTTCATTCCCCACTACATACTTACTAATATCCCCTTTTCCCTTCATTTTCACCTTTGCCCCTTGGTTTCACACATTTTCCTAGAAAAATACCTTCTAAAGGTCATTTCCTACCCAAAACCCCTTTTCCCTAGTGAAACCCATTCCCCATTGAAAACCACTTTCCCCTTGTAATTTTCCTTAAAAATCCATAAAACCCGTTTAGCCTAAGTTATATGTTAACCCTACATTACTTAACAAAACCGCGCAATTCATGTTTTTCCTGATACAAAACTATTTTAACCCACCACCCTTGGTGTGGTTAAATAAAACTTGTTGCAGTTAACCCTGGTCCCACTCCTAAACCCATTGCGACATGTTTAAACCCCGTTTATTCATTAAAATAATTACAAATCCTTTGTAATTATTCCCCAGGCCTTGCTAATCTCCACACTTATTCCCTCCACGCATCTCGACTACGTGATAGCCATCAGATCATCCACTCCTAGATCCAATAACTCAAATCAATATCGTGCGCTCCGATCTCTGAGCTTTACCCACCCGAGAGCACGCAAGATTCGTGGTTTTTCAGGCCCCTTGTGGTTATGTGGTAGCTCCACATTAACTCGCATGCTCTCGAAGAAAAAACACCCCATGGCCAAAAGTGATGCGATGAGCCTTAGAAACCACTCCCCACATATGGTAAAACCATCCACTGTTCACTTTGCACCAAATTTTAAAAAGTTAACCGTTTCCCGTTTAAACACAAAAACCCTCACTTTTGCTCTTTTCCCCTGTTTACAAAGTAAAGGATATTGATAGGTCAACAAGGTCAAAGAGTATCAGATGAAAGATCATAAGTGAATATGACTTTCAGCATGAAGATCAAACAGACAAGCAACTTAAAGGGAAAAATATCAAAGACCAAAGCCAGAAAAACCTAAATAACAAGGACAGCAAGCAAAAGTTCAACAATTGTCTTTATCTTCTTGCATGAAGATATTTCCTTTACCTAGAATAAATGTAAAATAGTTTAGGATATTTTCTTAGACCTAATATTATATAAATAACACTCTTTACGAGTTGTTATGGGTTCATTGTTCACCATTGAACCACTTTGACCATTGAAGAAGTGTTGCACTCATTGAGGAAGGGTTGCACCCCTGAAGAAGCATTTGTAAACACTTGATGTACATGAATTTTCTGGACCTGGTGGGCTCCAGTATTGCAGCAATGATGCTACAACTCCTGGGACTCCCTTCTTTACTTTTATCAACCCGGTAGTTCGTAACAAACTTGGAAGCGATGGTGTTGTATGCATAAATACTAGCTCTTACTGCAAGCTGTCACTTGATCAGCTGGCACAAGTTTTCTAGGAGCTCAAGCCAACTTCTATGAGTTCTTAGAAGAAGAATTTAATTGTGATGGAAGAAAGCTAACTCAAAAGAGGCTATTCTACTTTCAGAAAGAAGATGAAAGCTGAAAGGAAATGCAAACCCTAGCAAACCCTAGTTTTACCCACTAACCCTACTTTTTCAAGAAAAAGCAATGAAATTACTGCAATGGATGCCATGGACTACTGTCAAGGTAAAATGCATGTACTTAAGCTATTTCTGAAGGAAAATGTGGAAGACCCATCTTTTTGTACTTTTGAGCAATTTTATGCAGAATTATTATGGTTGTGTTTTAACTATTTGAATGTGCAGAGGTTTGGGGGAGAAAGGAGAGAGATTTGGTTGTTGCAGATGATGAGGAAGGTGTGGAGAGGACCTAAGGAGTCCCTAGAACCCTTCTGGAGAATTCCATGGTGATCAGATTTTGAAAAACTGCTCGCATGAACTTCTACAGGAAGTCTGCAGGGGATCTACAGGAAGTTCTACACAAGCAGGCCGAAAGTGATTTTTGAAGGTTTGGAGGAGGAAAAATGGTGGGAAAAGGAAAATCAAGGGTGGATGAGGGTGTTAGAGGGTCTAGGACTCTATCAATGAAGATCAAACATGAAGGTGATGGTTGGATTAGTTCAAAGGATAAGAAAGTGATTTTACACAAAAACGTAGAAATTAGGGCTATTTGGGAAAGTGTGGCGAATGAGTGGAGAAAACCTTGAGAAATGGACTGGAGCAGGTTGGGGGACAAGAGGATGATAAGTTGGGATGGTATTTGAGCGAGCTACACACCTACTTCTACAAAATGTTTCAAGGACAATTAGAAAAACAGAGTTTTACCTACTTTAACCTAATTCTACCCTAGAAAAACTGAAAAGTACAGAACATAATGTTATGGATAGGAAATGATGCAAGAAAGCTATGAAAACTGAACAAGGAAAAATCCAAGCATGTAAATACAACTGATATCAACTTCTCCAACTCGAATTCACACACTAGCAATTGCATTGGAAAGCAAAAATAGTGTTTTGGTGGCAGCAAGAGTGCTTTGGTCTCAATTCATAGTCCCAAGGAGGGAGAAAGAAGCTCAAAGCCTACTTGGTAGCCTTTTTTTGGATCTCTTCTATTATTGCAGCAAAATAACTAATCACCTAAAGCAAGAATAACTATTCTAATCATCAAAAACAACCTAAGTAATGAAACAAGATTTAATATAAATAACAGAAATTATTTCATGAATGAAAGAAGAAAACACATATAAATACAAGAAAGAGGTATTGGGCACTTGGGTTGGGCCCAACTCCAAGAGCTATAGCCCCCTTAGAAAGATCAGTTCTGGTTCAAGGCTGAATTCATCTTCATTGATCAAAAAATACTAGTCATATCACAAAATTGTTTACAAAAAGAGCTCGAAAATGAGCTGAATGCAGAGCTGCACTAAAGTGCGAAAATAGACTGTTCAATAGCTAACCTACTGACACCTAAGGCCTTCTTATTTATACAACTTGAGGACTCCCAATAGTCCTCCTCAACTTTAGGAACTCGGCTGCCAAAACTTGCAGATAACAACACTTCATTAGACCTGCTCGGCTGCCCTTGTGATCATCGATGTGGTGGCCTTTGAACTCCAAGCTATTGGTGGATAACTCGAGGAAGGGGTCATTAATGTAGGAGACACCCTTCCTATAAGTCCTCAACTTGGTTTCTTCAAGTTTTGGCTGTCAATCTGCTCATAAATGCCTGGTCTTGGTCCAAAAATGTCCAAAAATCTGCAATAAACACTCATTAGACTTCATGGCAAAATGACTATCCCCATTCAATCAATTAACATAAATATATTAAAAAACATGCACAAAACTATGGATAATGGTGTATTAAATGGAAACAATAGGCAAAATTAGCCCATATAGTTACCCATTTCTGGGGCTCATCATCACCCCCCTGCTGAATGGGTTGCTCATCCTCTGAGCAACTAATCTAGTTCTTCATCCTTGATGGCCTTAACAGCTTCCCTGACATCCCATGCTTCTCAGGTGATGTCCTCTTCTCTATCATGAAAACCTGCTTTTTTTTCTACCTCCTCCCACTACTGTTGTTCTTCTTCCTCCTTAACCCCTTCCAGTAGTCCTAAGAGTAATGGAGGACTGAACTTTAGGCCAATCCAGTTGCCCTTCAGGTTTTGCATTGATTGTTTATAAAGGGGCACTCTTGCCAAAGCCTCCCTCATTCTGGTTGGGGAGTGATACTCACTGATCTTTAAGCTGTGGGATAGTGTATTCCATCTCCTCATACAAGCATGAAGGCAATCATCACCAAATAATCTTTCCATATCCTCAAAATGGGTGATGGCTTGCACTTGCTTTTCGACATAATCTGGAAGAACTTGAGGGTTGTTGGCAAGGTGTTGATGAGCATATATTAGATTTGAGGGGTCTTCTGGTTCTGCCTTGATTAGCAAGGGCTCATTTAGTTCTTTGGCCATGATCTGCTAAACTTCCACTGCCCTTTTTTCCTCATGGCTCATCCAGGAAGCCATAGCCATGAGCTGTACATCTCCTAATGCAGCATTGGGGTCCCAAACGTTCATATCAGGGAGTGCCATGTTATGTAAGTAAAAATCTACTAATTTGGCCTTGTCCTCAGCCGAAATAGTGGCACACAGGTGCATAAACTGACCATAATGTTGGAAAGGGGTTGTGCCCCTTTGGTCCAATGTTTTGATTTGAAACTGAAGCCATTGGTCCTTAATATACAATGCATAAGATCTGGCTAGTTGTCTACATTGCAAGGCTTCCATTGCCTAGCTGGCCATGCAGGCCATCTGGGCTTCTCTCTCTTGCAACTGTTGTTTCAACATCAGTATTTCAGCTGCTTCCTGAGACTCCCTCTCTTGTTGTTGTTTTATCATTATTTCCACATCAGGGTGTGTCTCTTCCCTTGGTTGTTGTTCTTGTGTTGTTTCCTATCCTTCTAGAGGACCTTCCTGTAGGTGTTTTTCTTCATAAACTTGTGTTATGTCTACCCTTTGAGTTTGTTGTTGTTGTAACTACTTTTTCAACAATGCATTTTCCTCCTGCAGCTGGGCTTTTTTAATGCTTTCAGTGTGTCTCACCATTGCCAACTCCCTTTTTAATTCTTTCAGTTGTTCTTCCATGTGGGCTATATCTGTAACTCCCTTGGATTTAGAAATTTTCATCCAAGTGTGTGTTCTAATTCTTTCTTGCTCTAATTCAAAGAAAAGTGGTATAGCGAATTTCTATGGGATGATCTTCCCACCATCTAGCAAGTTGTAATATGAGCCCAAATTAGGTTGAGGGCTCGGTTCAGGTATCTCCTCGGTCTTGTCTTCCTCATGTGACTATTTCACTGCCTCCTCTTCCATTTTTTCAGTCTCCTTTACCTTGGACAACGTTTCCTGTAGAGAGGTCCTGACTTCCTATAGAACTGTGTTGGTGTCCAACAGTCTGATTCTTTCCTTCCAAGTGGAAGTTTTGGGACTTCCTCTCTCATAAGTGATAGATATTTTGGAGGGGGATTCCTCCTTTTTCTCAATAGGGGCATCTTTAATTATGATAGGTTCTTTTGATGATGGCTAGGGCTTGCCCACCTTTATCCTAGTGCTCCTTCTGGCTTTAAAGTACATGGATGTTGCTTTTTCTCTTTTTCCTTTTTGTTTTGTTGGAGTGCTTAAGACAGCCAGCACAGCTACTGCTTCTTTTGCCAATGTCTCAGGGGATGTTTCTTCCTGTTGCTACTCCCCTTCATCTTCTACTATCTTTTCCATGCCTATTGTTTCTGTTGTTTCTGGAAATGGTTTCTATTTTTCTTTATGGGTTCTTTCTTTGCTTGTGGCAGTCTTTTTTTGGACTTTCTTAGGCTTTTTCTTCTCACTTTCTGTTCCTTTCCTTTTCTCTGCCTTTGGGGTGGTCTTCTTTTCTGTTGCGGGTTTCTCAAGTTTCTCTTCTGCTTCCTGTTCCTCCTTTGTTTCCTACTCTTCCTCTATCTGAATAGGTGGTGTCTCTTCATGCACTGCTTCCTCAATTTCCTCTTCCTCTTCCTTACTACCAGAGGGGCTCATATCCTTAGCCAAAATTTTTATATCATCATCTCCGGACATATTTATGAAAATGTCCCAAGCTATGGGAATGGTATAGGTATGTATGAAATCTTCTACCAGCAGTCTGATGAGCCCATGGTGGGCCAGCTGATCTGGGACTCCTGCATTTAGCTTGGTACTACATTCTATTAAAGACTGGAGGAGGAAATATGGGAGACTCATCTTTTTAACTGGAGGCGGGTCCATCCCATACCTCAATTCATGTAGTAACCTGAAGTGATAACCATAAACAATGTTGAACCTTCCTTCACAAGTGATGTATTTCATTATTTGGTAGCTAACTTCATCCCATCGAGGAGGTAATCTTGTCCTTCTAACCCCGTTTTTATCCTCTACAGGATACTCCCCAGGTTGAAAAAATGTCTTCTTGGCCACCTGTCCCAATGCATTTTCCTTCTTGCTCCAAGGGAGCCCAGGTGGTAGGCCTATAATTCGACTGATAAAACCAGGAGTGAGTCCTAGGGGCAGACCCCTAAAACTAACTGTGGCATGTGTTTTCGAACGGGGTCTTAAGGCCATTAGAAATTCTTCAGTTACTTCATCATCATACCCATGTATTCCTTCAAATAAAATCATCCAATTAGCCTTGGTGAAAAGGGAAACCACCTCAGGATGCTCATGTAGCTGGTTCGAGTTCAAAGGCTCCTTCCTCATAAACCCTCCTGGCATGTTGCTGAGTAGTTTTTGACATGCTTAAGTGAGGAGAAAAACAACAATTTCAAAGAAAATCAGAGACAGAGGGACAGTTGAATTTTGTTTTTTTTTTCAGAACTATAGGAGGAGTTTCAGTGCTTCTTCTCACAACACTAGATTGCAATATATCCCTTGTTTCCAACTGCTCTTACCCCACATTTGATTTTCTGCTTGTGGAGAGAATTGACAAAACATAAAATAAATAACACAGGTTTTTTCAGAGAATAGAAAGATATGCAATTTCAGTTTTTTCTTTTTTTTCACATAGGCTGGTTCCCACGATTGCAAGTGTTTTCTTTACAGCAGAATACGAAAAAGAGGAAGACAAAATTCAAATGCAGAAAAAACATGAAACTGTGTAGAACTCATGGAAAATATGCAGACAGACTTTCAAACTTCATTCTCCTTTTTCCCAATCCAATTCTGTGTTTTTAATCCACCACCTTACACAAATAAGTCCTATGCAGGGAGGTTTCCTGAGCCTACCTCGTTTTAAGCTTGAATTCTCGTAAAAATCTCGGGTTTTCGTTCTGCTGGCCGCTCTCTGCCTTACCTATAGAAATTATCCAGCTTCCTGTAGAATGCAGTAGGGCTCTTGTAGAGCCCGATAGGGAAGAGGGTACCAAAAAACCTGATAGAAAACTGGCAGAGGATGACTGGTTTGCTACTCTGGAGGTGGTAGACAAACGTTGTAGTCGAGAGCTTCGTAACATGAAAATGAACCAAAAGGGTGGTGGAGGCTTGGAGTGCATTGTACTTAACTGTTGGCGTAACCCACTGTGAGGAGATGAGGTGGCCGGATGGGTACGTTATCCCCATCTGGACCATTGGTCTGATGCCAGTGTCATTATAGTTCCTCACGCCACCTTACTGCCATCACCTCCCTTACTCCCATTATCCACTGCCACCACTACCAGTTTCAAATGCCTTCTTCTGGAGTTGACAGGCCGCACGTACTGGCTGCGTATCTAATCAGTAATTCAAATTTGGACGTGGCTCAACTGAATTCTGTGAAAGGGTGTGAATTGAACAAGGGTGGCCAGTTAGTTGGCCACCGATTCCACGTAATTGACCATTCCATATTTCATGCAGTTTTAAAATATTATTCATGCAATTGAGCAACACGTTTAGGCACTTACCTGCTCAGTCGCTGGTGTGTTATGCAGGTTTCAAATTTTGGCACTCCATTCCCCATTTCTATTGCTGCTTGCACTCTGCATGCCCAACCTTGGTTTTTTCCTAATGATCTCCCATCCAACTTTACTCTTCATACGTCCTGCTGCACTGGCCCTATCTCTGCAGTATATTTTTCACATGGATCAGCTGCTACAGGAATCCTGTAGGATTTCCTGTAGCTACTTCTCCTCTTGAAATTCAAGCTAATACATGGGCAAGGCTAAAACTATTGAAGGAGGCCTCGACTGAGAAGAAATCGCTGCTGGAGGGTATCAGGTAGGGATGAGTGAAACTGCTCCTGCCTTGATTTGTCATTTTTTCTTTTTGTTGTGTGTTTGCAGGATGAAAAAAACATAATATCTACATGTGGCTGTACAGGGACAAAAACGAGTGGACAAAAAAAAGTGGAGAGGACAGTACACAGGGATGGAATGGCGAAATTGGAAGATGGATGGTGGTAAAGAGGTTCACAGTGCTGCCAGACAAATTTCCAACCCTTGTGTTCTATTTTAAAAAGGATTTTGGCCTTCCCGAAATTTCTACAGGATCCTCTTTTAGGAAACACAAAGTTTCCTGTAGAATGCAGAATTTCAGAACAAACGAGGCAAAAAACTTGGGAAAGGATAGCAGTGATGGTGTGATGGACTGTAAAGGGTGCATGCAGCATGTCATGTCTTTTCCTCTTATGCAACGACCTTCCTGCAACCTGCAATTTATTCAAAAGAGTTAGATTTTTCTTCTTTTTCTTTTTTCCTTTTTTTTTTGAGATAGTTGGGGCACCTCCAGGAGGTTTTCACCCTCACTGCCTGCCCTGGGTGCCTCCAAGAGGTTTTCACCCAGGGATTTATTCTATTTTTTCCTTTTTTCTCTTTTTTCTATTTTTTTTTTCTTTCTTCCGCTCAAGGTGTTGGTGGAGTGGAGACAAGGACCTGCTCCACTACCAACACTGATTTACCCAGAGTTTCAACAAACTCTTGCCTAGAAAGAGGCTTCCTGTAGATTTTCAATCGATGCCCATTGACGAGCATGGGGATGGCTTCTTCATCAATGGTATGGATAAGGACTGAACCATTGTCATTGCATTTTTCCATTGTATATGGTCCTAGTCATCTAGTTCTCAGCTTTCTCTTAAAATCTTTGTACCTTGAATCATACAGCAGTGCCCAATCTCCCAGCTGAAATTGTTTCTCTCTGAGGTGTCGGTCATGCCAGATTTTGCTTTGAAGATGGACTACCTCTGAGTGGAGAAGGGCCTGCATTCTCCGTTCATTTAACCCACTTAACTGAAGCAATATTTCTTTTTGTGCATGGCTGAGGTCTGGGTCCAACTAAGCTACCAGCCTTAATCTGTTATATTCAAATTATATGGACAACAAAGCCTTCTTCCCATAGACTAGATCATAGGGGGTGAAACCTGTGGTAGTTTTCCAAGTAGTGTTATAGGCCCAGGTGACCTGAACCAATCGGTCTGCCCAATATTTTCTGCTGCTACCCACCACCTTAGTCAAAATCTCCTCCAAATCTCTATTAGTGACTTCCACCTGTCCATTTGCTTGGGGGTGATAAGGGGTGGAAGTTCTGTGCTTAATCTTGTGGTGTGTGAGCAAGTCTTCAACTAAATTGGAGGTAAATTGACTCCCTTGATCTGTGACTAACTCTCTTGGGTAGCCAAACTTATAGAAGATATTTTCCCTTAAGAACTCAACTAATTTTTCCTCTATTGCTTCTTTGATTTCCCTTATTTCTACCCACTTTGTCAGGTAGTCCGTGCACACAATGATGTAATACTTTTGTTTTGAGGGAGGATTGGTAGGACCCACAAAGTCCATGCCCCACTTCTCAAATGGCTCAAAATTCACTTGAGATTTTAGGGGCATCTCATCCCTTGGAGTCGGTTTCCCCATCCTTTGACATCGACCACATTGGCTGATGTATCTCCTGACATCTTGATGGAGAGTGCGCCAATAGTAACCTGCCTGCAAAATATTGAAAGCAGTCCTCTTTGCTACAAAGTGGCCCCCACAAGGTCCATCATGATAGCTTAAGAGGATGTCAAAGACTTCCTCCTCCCTGACACATCACCTCAAAATCTGATCTGGGCCAAGTTTGAACAGATTGCCCCCAATCCAAGTGAATGGGGCACTTTTCATCATGATCTTGCTCTTCTCTTTTGAGGACAGGTGTGGCGGAAACTGTGTTGAAACCAAGTAATTTGCTATATCAGAAAACCATGGAGGGAGTACTGAAATAGAAAATAAGTGTTCATCTAGCATTTGATCATCGACCATTCCTTCTTCACCTGCAGGCAGATCCAGTCTAGACAGAAAATCACCAACAACATTTTCCTTACCAGGTTTATCAACAATAGTCAAATCAAATTGCTATAACAAAATTAACCATCTAATGATACAAACATTTACATCTGGTTTATTCATCAAATACCTAATTGCAGCATGGTCAGTATGTACGAATGTTTGGTAACTAGTGATGTAGTGTATGAACTTTTTCAAAGAATGGACTATAGCTAGGAGCTCTTTTTCGGTTACCGTGTAGTTTAATTCTGCCTTGGACAGGTTTTTACTAACAAAGTATATGGCATATGATAGCTTCTCTTCAACTTGTCCTAGGGCTACTCCTATAGCTTTGTTCGAGGCATCTGTCTGAATGTGGAAAGGTAGGGCCCAGTTTGGACCTCTCAAGATTGGGGCAGTTACCAGCTTAACTTTCAAGGCATCCAGAGCCTCTTGATAGTTTCCAGTCCATATAAACTCAAAATATTTCCCTAAAAGACCAAACAATGGAGAGGCTAGCTTGCTAAAATCCTTAATGAATCATCTATAATACCCTGCTAAGCCTAGAAAACTCTGAACATCTCTTACCTTTTGAGGAGGTGGGACCCTTTGGATAATAGCAATCTTGTTGGGATCCACCTATAATCCTTGCTGAGAAATTGTATGACCTAGCACGGTCCCTTCAGTCATCATGAATTCACATTTTTCAGAACTGAGGGACAAGTTCATTTCAATACACTTGGCTAAAACTTTTCCCAGGTTAGTCAATGCTTCTTGGAAGTTGGAACCATAAGGGGTAAAGTCATCCATATAGATTTCCACTGAATCATGAACCAACTCAGCAAATATGCTTATTACTGCTCTCTAGAAAGTGGTAGGAGCGTTGCACAACCCAAAGGGAAGGATCTGGTAGGCAAAGGTACCCCATGGACAAATGAAAGTGGTCTTGTCTTGGTCTTCCGGGCTGATTTGGATCTGGTTGTACCTGCTAAGCCCATCTAAGAAAGAGAAAAAATTCTTCCCTGCCAGGCCATCTAACACTTGATCTATGAAAGGCAAAGGGAAATGGTCCTTCTTTGTGTCTTTGATCAGTTCCCAATAATCTACATAGATTCTCCACTTCCCATTTTTCTTTTGCACTAGCACCAAAGGAGAAACCCATTCACTGTTAGAGATGGGGTAGATGAATCCTGCATCCAGCAACTTTTGCAGTTCTTCTTTGACAATGTCCTTGAGGGCTGGAGTCATTCTCCTTTGAGGCTGCCTAACTAGCTTACAATCTTCCTTGATGTAAATGTGATGAGTACAGACAGAAGGGTGGACTCCCTTCATCTACTTATAACTCCAAGTAAAAGCATCCAAGTGATTTTTCAATAAGCTACACAACTCTTTCTCCTGAGAGGTGGATAGGGCTAAGTTGATCCTCAAGGTTCTTTCTGGGCCAAATTCCACATTCTTAACTCGGAGAGAGGTTGGGTCAGCCACATAGAGATCAACTGAAGCATTGGCTTGGGTTTCTTCCACCAACTCTTCTAATCGCAATTCACTGGGGGGTGGATTTTGGATCAAGTTTTTCAATAATATCATCCTTAGTTTGTGGACCTCCATGGTAGTTTCTACTATGCACAATGGTGCGAAGTAGAATTCATACTCATCTTCCTCCTCCAACCAAAGGGGTAAATCATGCCCTAGTAGAGGTTGGGCAGGAGGATAGAGGACTAGCTGCTTAGACATATTCCCATTCTTGATTGTCATGTTCCCCGCTCGGAAGTTGATATAGGCATCTGCAGTAGCCAACCAAGGTCTTCCCAGGATGATAGGGTACCCAGTGAGCTTTTCCTTTGGTTGGAGAACCAAGAAATCAATGGGGTACTCCCAGGAATCAATAGAGACCATGACATCTTCCACAATCCCCTTGGGGGTCACGGTGGAGCGGTCTACTAACTGCAGTATTGTCGAGGTCTTTCTTAGGGAACCCTAAAGGTTGAGCTTGAGCATAGTGTCCCTGGTCATCACATTAATGGCAGCCCCTAGATCAATCAAGGTATGGGGGATTATGGTGCCATTGATGTGGACATCAACTACTGGACTCCCAGGGTCTAGATACTTCAGACAAATTACCTGCCCCAGCATTAGATCAGACAGTTGTCCTATGACATTATTGGTTAGGGCATATCTCCTTCACCTGCCTGGGTGTTTAAAGCACTTCTCCTTGATCATCTTGTTGTATATGGGCACATCCTTTATGGCTTGGAGAAGGGGTATTTTTACACATAACTATTTCAGTTCTCCTAGAAGTTCAGTTTCTTCTGGGGTCAGTTGTGTGGTTCCAGTTAGTCTCTCAGGAAAGGGTGGAATGGATTTTGGTTCACTTTCATGTTTCTCCTCTTCATCCTCCTTAGGAGGGGGTTGGCTGTCTGGGAGGACCTTCCCAGATCGTAGGTTGATCTCCTGAATCTCCACAGCATAGGTAGGGCATGTTGTTTCTCCAGTATATACCTACTGGGCTTGTCTGTTATTGGGGTTCGGGTTTAGTTGAGCAGGTATTTGGGGTTGTCTTTGAGGAGAAGGAGGTAATGGTTGTGGTTGAGCAGGTGGTGGAGGAAAAAGAGTGGGAGGAGAGTTGTATTGGGCCTCCACCCCTGATGAGGTGCATTCCACTAAGGTTTCGGCTGAGCATGAGAATGAAAGGAACGAGCAGCAGGTTAGTTATGGTATTGAGATGGATACAACCAAGGAGGGGGTGTGGACCAAGAAGGATGAGCAGGGGGACCCCCCGAAGGTATGTGAGTGGATTGAGTGGGGTTGTAATAAGTCTGGGATGTCCCTTGCATTCCCTGCTGGTAAGGTCAGGGTCCATGTGGCCTCCTTTGGTTCATGAAGTAGAGTGGTTCAGTGGCTCCTTCAACCCCTTGGTACATAGCTTTAAATTTGGGTAAGGATTGGCACTAATTGGTAGGATGGTCTGCTTTATAGACAAAACACTCTTCTACAGAGTGCAATGGAAATTCGTTCCTGGGATGCTTTCTGGTGCATCTGGGACAAAAGATGGCCAAAGCCTTCTCAGCTTCCTCTTTCTTCTTTTGGATTCGCAAGGTATCCATTTGCATGGAAATGGTCTGTCTCATCTCGCTTTTGAGATCCTCCATCTGATTTGCAAACTCGTTTTTGGATAAGGGGGCACTGGCTAAAAGTTGACTTCCCCTACCTCTTTTTCTGGCTACCCTAGAATTGTTTCTAAACACCGCCTTTATGTCATCATAAGGTAGCTGGTAGATGTCTCCCCTAGCCAGCAAATGGAGGGTATCTAGAAGGTCTTCAGGGACTCATCGGAGCAGAACCAACTTCACAGATTCAGGGTCAAGTGTGCACCTAGCCCTTTTATAACTGAGTTGAAACCTCTCTTCATAGTCTTATAAGGATTCATCACTTCCCATGGTCATCTGAAATATTTCTTCCTTTGTTTCCTTTGCCCTACAGTAATCCCAGTATTTGTTGTTAAAGGCTTGCTGCATCTAAGCCCAAGTTGTGATACTGTTTCCAGGTAGCCCCATGAACCAGCGTAGTGCTGCATCCTTGAGGGTAGAGAGAAAGAGTTTCAACTTTTGCTCGTCTTCTGCATAGTCATAAGTTCGACAAAGGACAGCAAACTCAAACAAGAAGGTATCAGGGTCTTCAGTAGTCAATCCATGGAAGTGAGGTAAGGCTAAGGGACTTATGTTTTTCATCTTTGTGTCCCCATTGGTCTCTCGGATGAGAAAGGTGCCTTCTATTCTCTCCTCATTCCCTATATCGTTTCTATTTTCAGCCATGGTCTCAAGAGGAATGTTTTCTTGCTCTTCTTCTGTTATAGGATCTTTGTATTTCTCTGGAGTTTCACCTATAGGTTCTTCTAGATCACTGCCACCAAAGAAGAGAGAAGGGTGACTTAGTGATGTGTTGGGGGTGTTGGGTAGGAATTTTCCTGAATTGTATATGTTCCTACGAGGCATGAAAGAGAATCTCTTTTTAGGATTTTTGTGTTTCTTTTTCTGCTTGTACCTACAAAAACTTGAAATGGATTGAATAGCAAATTGCAGCTAACTAAAATAAACCTTGCTGAAATGAAAATTGCAGAATTGAAATGAAAGCGGGAAATGACTAATCTATGTTGCTGAAATGAAATTGCAGAATTGAAATGCTAATCTACGCTTGCAGAATGGAAATTGCATAATTGAAATGCTAATCTACTCTTGCAGAATTGAAATGCTAATCTACGCTTGCAGAATTGAAATTGCATAGTTGAAATAAAAGAGGAAATGTCTAGTCTACGCTTACTGAAATGAAATGAAAGTAGGAAATGTCTAATCTACACTTGCTGAAATGAAATGAAAGCAAGAAATGTCTAATCTACTTTTGCAAGAATGAAATTGCAGAATGGAAATGAAACAACTACTCTACTCTTGCTGAAATAAACTACTTAGCAAAATGTTGCAGCAGAAAATAGAAGAAAAGCAGTAATCACCAATACTCTGACGCTTCCCCGATAACGACGCCAAAAATATGGTGGGCTCCAGTATTGCAGCAATGATGCTACAACTCCTTGGACTCCCTTCTTTACTTTTATCAACCCGGTAGTTCGTAACAAACTTGGAAGCGATGGTGTTGTATGCACAAGTACTAGCTCTTACTGCTGTTGGGTTGTGTTATATTCTTTCCACATAGTTAACAGGGGGTTTGAGGGGTACCCGTAACCCCACTTTATTGGGTCCGGGGTAGCACCCCGGAAAATCTTGGTTTTGGACCCCACGTTAGGTTGGGCAGACCCACCTATGGTTTTTTGCATGATTTTGCACATGTTTTTTTGGATGCGATGGTTTTCGGTCCATGGTTTTGGACGCGATGGTTTTCGGTCCATGGTATTGGATGCTTCGGCATGTATAAATATGTATTGTAACATTGAAAGGAACATAATGAGAAATCAAGTTGGTAGTCCCGGTTTTGGGATCCAGTGGGAAATATCTATGTATACGTGTTTTATGTGTTATGCTCTCGCATTTTTAATTTTCCTGTGATTTAGAATTCGTATGCAGGTAATTTATGTACGGGGTTAAAACCTACATTTGGTATCAGAGCTATTTTGGCTTCAAGGGGATGCCTTTGTTGCTGAGGGTTTCGCTCGGACCTGTGGTAGACCCTGTTCAGTGGGAGATCTGAGAGATCGATTCTGGTGGTGAAAGAAGATGGCGAGCAGCGGAAAGATAGAGATTGAGAAGTTCAATGGTCAGAGTTTTGAGTTGTGGAAACTCAAGATGGAGGATCTGTTGGTGGATAAAGATCAGTGGATCGCGGTAGATCGGGTACTAAACCAACGGGAGTGACCGATGAAGAATGGAAGAAAGTTTGGTCGGAAGGCAAAAGCCAATATGATTTGTGTGTCTCAATTCAGTATTGGTTGGATGTACGGGGACTACAGTGAAGCTTTTAAAAAAAATTTAAAAAATTAATAAAATTTAAATAGCAAGTTAGGGACTTTTGTACAATCCTAAGTTCCTAGTGAATAAACGTTCCTGCGGAAAAGCTGTATAACTGAGGATGAGATGGACTGTGAGAGATCTGAATGCGTTTAATACTGTGGTAAGTCAATTATCATCTGTTGATATTAAAATTTTAGATGAAGATAAGTGCATCAGTTTGTTGTGTTCTCTACCAGATTCGTGGGATAGTCTAGTTATTGCAATAGGTAGCATTGCAACTGCTTTGCAGTTTGATGAAATAGTCTCAGCCTTGCTGACGGAGGAGATGAGACGGAAAAATATGGACAACCAGAATGGTGATGCCTTGTCTATACAAGAACGATCCCAGAACAGAAACAAAAATAAGTCATCGAGTGGGAGATCTAAATATAGAGGGAGATCTAAATCTCCAGGAAAACCTACAAAGGTGGTGTGCTAGAAATGCGGAAAGGAAGGGCAC
>APFE031314762.1:24415-67241 GCA_000404065.3 Pinus taeda | reverse complement strand
TTGGATGAGTAAGAAACAATCTGTAGTGGCACTATCAACTACAGAGGCAGAATACATGGCAGCCGCTCATGCAAGCAATGAAGCAGTTTGGTTGCAGAGATTGTGTTCAAGTATGGGGTTAGTACAGGGAGGTATAAGGATAGACTGTGACAGCCACAGTGCAATTTTCTTGGCAAAGACCCCTGCTTATCATTCAAAGACAAAGCACATTGATGTTCAGTATCACTTTGTGAGGGATATGATAGAAGACAAAAAGGTGTTGCTGGTAAAGGTGGACACTTTGAAGAATACTGCAGATGCATTGACAAAATCTGTGAGCTCTGAGAAGTTCTCTTGGTGTAGAGAAACAATGGGTGTTTCAGGGCTGGAAAAATGACTAAGCTCTCCTGTGGCCCCCTGTGGAAAGAAAACAACAAGTGGGAGATTGTTGGGTTGTGTTATATTCTTTCCACATAGTTAAAAGGGGTTTGAAGGGTACCCGTAACCCCATTTTATGGGGTCCGGGGCAGAGCTCAGGAAAATTTTGTTTTTGGAACCTATGTTAGGTTGGGCGGACCCACCTATGGTTTTGTGCATGATTTTCGCACATGTTTTTTGGACGCAATGGTTTTTGGTCCATGGTATTGGACGCAATGGTTTTTGGTCCATGGTATTTGATGTTTCGGCATGTATAAATATGTATTGTAACATTGAAAGGAACATAATGAAAAATCAAGCTGGTAGTCCCGGTTTTGGGATCTAGTGGGAAATCTTTGTGTATACGTGTTTTATGTGTTATGCTCTCACATTTTTATTTTTCCTTTGATTTAGAATTCGTATGCAGGTAATTTCTATACGGGGTTAAAACCTACAACTGCAGGTTGTCACTTGATCAACTAGCACAAGTTCGCTAGGAGCTCAAACTAACTTCTATGAGTTATCAAAAGAATATTTTAATTGTGATGGAAGAAATATAACTCAAAAGAGGCTACTCTACTTGCAGAAAGAAGATGAAATCTGAAAGGAAATGCAAACCCTAGCAAACCCTAGTTTTACCCACTAACCATACTTTTGCAAGAAAAAACAATGAAATTACTGCAGTGGATGCCATGGACTACTATCAAGGTAAAATGCATGTACTTAAGCTATTTCTGAAGGAAAATGTGGAAGACCCATCTTTTTGTACTTTTGAGCAATTTTATGCAGAATTATTATGGTTGTGTTTTAACTATTTGAATGTGCAGAGGTTTGGGGGCGAAAGGAGAGAGATTTGGTTTTTGCAGATGATGAGGAAGGTGTGGAGAGGACCTAAGGAGTCCCTAGAACCCTTCTGGAGAATTCCATGGTGATCAGATTTTGAAAAACTGCTCGCATGAACTTCTACAGGAAGTCTACAGGGGATCTACAGGAAGTTATACACAAGCAGGCCGAAAGTGATTTTTGAAGGTTTGGAGGAGGAAAAATGGTGGGAAAAGGAAAATGAAGGTTGGATGAGGGTGTCAGAGAGTCTAGGTCTCTGTCAATGAAGATCAAACATGAAGGTGATGGTTGGATTAGTTCAAAGGATAAGAAAGCGATTTTGTACAAAAACGTAGAAATTAGGGCTGTTTGGGAAAGTGTGGCGAATGAGTGGATAAAACCTTGAGAAACGGTGTAGAGTAGGTTGGAGGACGAGAGGATGATAATTTGGGATGGTATTTGAGTGATCTGCACACCTACTTCTACAAACTGTTTCAAGGAGAATTAGAAAAACATATTTTTACCTACTTTAACCTAATTCTGCCTAAAAAAACAGAAAAATGTTGAACAGAATGTTATGGACAGGAAATGATGCAAGAAAGCTATGAAAACTGAACAAGGAAAAATACAAGCATGTAAATACAACTAATATCAAATTCTCCAACTTGAATTCACACACTAGCGAATGCATTGGAAAGCAAAAACAATGTTTTGGTAGCAGCAAGAGTGCTTTGGTCTCAATTCATGGTCCCAAGGAGGGAGAAAGAAGCTCAAAGACTACTTGGTAGCCTTTTTTTGGTTCTCTTCTATTATTGTGGCAAACTAACTAATCAACTTGAAGCAAGAAAAACTATTCTAATAATAAAAAACAACCTAAGTAATAAAGCAAGATTTAATCTAAACAACTGAAATTATTTCATGAATGCAAGAAGAAAACACATATAAATACAAGAAGGAGGTACTGTGCACTTGGTTTGGGCCCAAACAGAAGAGCTAAAACTCCCTTAGAAAGATCAGTTCTGGTTCAAGGCTGAATTCATCTTCATTGATCGAAAAATACTAGTCATATTGCAAAACTGTTTACAGAAAGAGCTCGAAAATGAACTGAATGCAGAGCTGCACTAAAGTGAAAAAATAGAATGTTCAATAGCTAACCTATTGAGGCCTAAGGCCTTCTTATTTATACAACTTGAGGACTCCCAACAGTCTTCCTAAACTTTAGGAACTCGGTTGCCAAAACTTGTAGATAACAGCACTTCATTAGACCTGCTCGGCTGCCATTGTGATCATCGATGTGGTGGCCTTTGAACTCCGAGCTGCTATTGGAGAACTCGAGGAAGGGATCATTAATGCAAGAGAAACCCTTCCTATAAGTCCTGAGCTTGGTTTCTTTGAGTTTGGCTATCAATCTACTCATAAATGCCTGGTCTTGGTCCAAAAATCTGCAATAAACACTCATTAGACTTCGTGGCATAATGACTATCCCCATTCACTCAATTAACATAAATATATTAAAAAACATGCACAAAAATATGGAGAATGGTGGATTAAATGGAAACAATAGGCAAAATGAGCCCATATAGTTACCCATTTCTAGGTCTCATCAGAACCCTTAATACAAAGCAAAGGATTCTCAAGTCAGTTTTACGCATTTTATGTTTCCTTTAAGTTTTTCCAGTAATACACATGATGTTTTTCTTCATATTCTTATGTCTTACAGAGATACCTAGGTAGGAATAATTAATCTATAAATAAAATGGATTAATGAACTGTTTATTTAATTAGTTCCCTCTAAATCAATAAATCATTAGCATCTTGTTGTAAGAATAAGCATATTCTCTTGAACCTTCTGAACATTGGTCAAAGGTTTTCATACTTATGATTGTTTAATTTTTTGTCTGAAAATTGTGATAATCATATTTTTTGTTTCTGTTCACCACTATTCAAGCTTTATCACTGTGTGAAGTTTTATAGCAGCCCTCTACTTTGGGATTAATATTATTCAAATGTTATGCATTATAGTGTTACATCTGTTTTATTCGTTGGACTTCCAAATTGAAACAAAAACCCCAAAACAATTATCTAAGATGCTCTGGCTTGATAGCTGACCATTATCAACTCAGAGGTACAACACCATTTTGGTGCCATTGTCGGGGATTCGAATTTCATTAAGTTTTCCTGGGACAAAGATATTCATTCTATTCCTTTAAGGTGATTAAAGGTCTAGAAAGGTTAAAATCTTTCACCTAGCAACTCCACTAACCCAAATTGGCACCTTTTAAGCTTGCTATATCTCATTTGGAATCTGAAATATTTAATCCTTTGTCAGACCCTGAAAAACTTCTGAGAAAAGCCAGTCCTAAAAGGATACATCAACCTTCTTCTTCTTCTTCTTCTTCTTCTTCTTCTTCTTCTTCTTCTTATTCTTATTCTTCTTCTTCTTCTTCTTCTTCTGCCTTGCAGTCTGAAGATTTAGAATCATTTGTTCCTTTTAGTAATATTCCATCCAATCGTGATAGGACACAAATACCTCCTAGAGTTTTTGAACTATTAGATAGGGGAGTTGATTTAGGTTCAGCTTTCCTCATTCATTCTTTTGAAACACATAAATAACCCCCTCTACCACCAGGATCACCTAAAACTGAGTCTAAATTGGGTGTTCATTTACATGAATACAAACCCACAGATTTCATATCCCCTACCACTTATTCATTCCCTTCCACTTCTGAACGACTTGAAGCTTCTGCTTCTAAACAACCTGAAGAGACCATCTTTGTATACACAAATCCACTCTTTGAAACAAAAGAGGGTATTCAATTGGAGGTCCCAAAGTTAGTTCTTAAGACTCCTTTAAATATATCCAAGAGACCCCCTCCTTCTTCACCTCCACATAGTCACACACCCCCTCAATCACCTTCTTCTACCTCTTCTTCATATTCTTCTCCTTCATCTTCTTCCTATTCATCTTCTTCTTCTTCATCCACACAAACACCTCATACACCACCTTCTACTATGGCATTCCAACCTATTGTACAAGATAGATATGCAGCTTTAGTCTTACCTGCTAACCTAGATGCATTCCCAGTTGGATACTTGAAATACCTTCCCAGGTATAATGGAGAAATTAGTCCTACAGTTGAGGACCATCTTCAAGATTTTCTAGACTTTGTAAACAACATGAATATCGAACAAGAAAATGTTTACATGAGATTGTTTGTATAGTCACTTGAAGGAAATGTAAGAATCTGGTTTAGGCAGTTACCTGTAAATTCCATTAGAAATTGGGAAGAGATTACAAACATATTTAAAAACCAATGGGGTGTAAATAAAGATCCTCTTTACTTTCTGACTGAATTTGAAGAACTTAAATGAAATTTTGGTGAACCTGTATCTGATTTTATCAAAAGGTTCAACAAACTTTATCATAAGATGCCCCCTTACTTAAACCCCCTGTAGCAGCAGCTAAGTCTAGGTTTTCTAAAGCCTTTGATGATGATTTTGTTGTAATGCTAAGAGAGAGAACTTCAAGAACTCTTGAAGATATGCAAACAAATGCTATATAGGTGGAAGCAAATAGGGCTGCTTCAACTTCCTTGAAGGCTAAAGAGGAAAAGGCCCAAAGAAAGCTCAAATCTATTCAAGAGGCCTCTAGTTCCTCTAGTTCTTCTAATACTAAAACTGAAGATTCTAAAATAGATGAAATAACTTCTCTTCTTAGAAATCTATCTAATATAATTTCCAAGACTGAGCCTCAACCTAGGACAGTTCAACAAACAGTTTCTAGACCCCAAAATCAAAATCAAGGTCAATATAAGAGGAATCCACAATTACAAATTCTTCGGAGACCTGGTAATGATCAATAGGTTCCCACTCCTCTACTAATAGATGATCAGCAACCTAATGAAAATACTATGACTATTACTAAAGATATCAATAACATGGATACTTCTTCTAATCAAACAATGATTATTCCTCTCTCACAACAAAATCAGGGTCAAGAAGATCAAGAATCCTCATAGGTTTCTAAATACCATGCCTTCTCTGAATTTTTAATTGCAGAGTTGAACAAGAGATATGATCTTAGGCCTAGACCCAGCCCTAGAAGACCTCCCAAGGAGACTCCAATAATTGAACCTTGTACCAAAGCTGTTGAAAATCAAACAACTATTATTCGACCATTAAATTAGTCAACTCATATTGCTCAAATCATAAAAATGCTTTGACTATATTTAATGTTAAAAAAGAGCTAGAAAGAGTTAAAATCCCAATTCCACTTTCAGAACTTCCCAAAAACCATGGGTATAAAAATCAAGTCTCCAAATGGATACAAAACACCTCGGTTGATGCTGAAGGTGATATCATTAGTCTACAATATGAAAAACCAGCAGTTGTCTTTGGTCCTAGCTCAGATATGATAGATGAAATAGTGCCTCCTTTCTATGTAACTCTTAAGACAAATGATTCCATGTTATATAATTGTATGCTTGATTCTAGAGCATCACATAACCTCATGCCAAAAACTATCATGGAACATTTGAAAATTGACATAACTAGATCCTATAATGACTTATACACATTTGATTCTAAAAGGGTGCCCTGCTTAGGATTGATTAAGGATTTAGTAGTTACTCTTGTCCAAATTCCAATGAAAGGTGTAGTGCTTGATGTAGTTGTCACAGATATCCCTCCTAAATTTCGAATGCTCCTTTCTAGGTCTTGCTGTGCCAAATTGGGGGGAACTCTTCAAATGGATATGTCTTATGCCACTATTCTAGATTATGGGGGAGAGCAACTAAGGTTATATAGAGAGGTAAGATTTGTGCACATTGTTTGTAAAACAAAGCAGCCAAGGAACCATCCCATTTATGCAATTGATCAGGATTTTGGTTGCTTTCAACTCTCTTCAAACCAAAAACATGAAACTCAAGTTAAAATAGATGTAATTGAAAGTCTTGTACCAAATCAAACTGATGTATGGAAACTATTATTTGATGGTTCTTGTACAAAAGATGGAGCAGGAGCTAGCGTAGTTTTAATTTCACCAGAAAAAAGAAAATATCACCCAATCACCTAAACTCAACTTTGAAGTTACCAATAATGTGGTTGAATATGAAGCTTTCCATTTGGGACTTCAATTAGCCAAAATATTAAAGGTTCAAAACTTAAGTGTTTTTACTAATTCAGAAATTATTGTCAAACAAGTGAGAAATATTTGCCAGACTAAGCATCCTAGACTTAGGTCTTACCGAAATGAAGTTTGGGATTCAATTGAAAACTTCTTTGATGCTTTTAATTTGACTTATATTCCAAGAAATCAGAATATTCATGCAGATGCCTTAGCTATTTCTGCTAGTTCATTTAAAATCCCTTATCATACCAATGTACTCTATCAAATACAAGTCAAGTACAGACCATCCATCCCCTACGATCTAAAACACTAGAAGATATTTTAAGATGACAAAAATTTGAAATAATTTCTGCAAGTTATAGATGATTTTTTAGTTCTACAAATTGATGAAGATAGAATAGAAATAAATGAAGATACAAATGAAAATGATACTTCAAATTTCAATTCAAAAATTGTTGATCATGACATTATTCAACTGTCTAACAATTTTATTCCCAAAGGCCTCATTCCTTTAGAAAATTTGTTTGATTAAAATGTTGTCCTCAGAAACCCTCGATCCATTTCTTCATAAGATGACATAGAAGAAATTAATATTGGAACTGTAAATGATGATATTAAAAACATCAAAATCTATGGATCTCTAGATCCTGAGATCAAAGCTCAATATCTTAAGTTACTTCTAAATCTGATCAGAAACATCTAAAGCACTTGATGAAGGTTTTTGACAGGTGTAGAAAATTCAGAATCTCATTGAATCTTAAAAAGTCTATGTTTGCTGTCAAAGAAGGAAAATTGTTGGGCCATATAATTTCAAAAAAATGAGTGGTCATTGCTATAGGATAAAATGCACAGTGTATGTAGAATGGAGATACCCTCAAAGGTCTTTCCGGGACCTTTCGCAAACTGTAAGATTATCTGCAGCTGTCACAAAGTTACATGCATGTCCATAAACAATAACTAACTATCAAAGCAAAACAGATTGATTACCTCCAGCCTCTATGTAGATTTGCTGGAGAGCACAATGCAGCTAGGTGGAAGTCCCCTGAGCCGGCTCCAGATCAATTCCTGCACATAAAAGGGACAAGCATAATCACAACATACAACCTTGATAGCTAATACATGAATATATATATGACATCTAGTTACACATAAATAAGCTACTCATGCTAAAAGGTATTGGACAAACAACTAAATGAATGATAGTACCAACACCATGGAGTAGACAGTACAACTGCAGTTCTATATTAATTTCGGAAGAGTGATTACAACCATCTATTGCATCAGCCTTCCCTTACCCCTCCAGCTTCACTCTCTCTCTCCCTTCTTAGCAACTTCTTATGCTTAGATTTGAGACTATGCTCAAAAATCAAGTAAGCTGTCCTTTCAAATGATTTGACCTCCATCACCATAGCTCTAGCTTTGCTTATGTATCAATTGAGTTAGGGTTTCCAAGTTCCTCCATGAGTCTCTTAAGGTAAAAGCAATGATGTTTCCATGCTTTTCAACTCTTTCCCGTTTTCCTCCTTCATTAGGATTTAGAAATCCCACAAATAGGTCGAACTTGAGATGTTTCCTTGCTTTTCTGGGTGGATTTAGTAGGGAATATAGAGATATTTATGAGTCAATTCACTACTTTAACCTCTAGATGCTCATTAGGATCCCCTAACAATGTTCCCAAACTAACAACTAGAGTTAGTAGGGTCACTAACGCTCCTTTAGGCTTACAGAGAATCTTTATAAAGCATGTTGTCAGTGTTTAGCCAGCATTAGTGTGGAAACAAGGCTTGCAATCTTGGCCTTTGCTTCAGCTATCATGTCTTTCCCCTCTGCGCTGGTGACGGGGTCATTTTGTTGTATAATAGATGCCCCCTAAAGTATGAGATCAAAGGCTATGATGATGGCCGAAATACTTTACTTAACTATAATTTTCCTTTTTCGACTAAAAGAGAGAGAGGGGATCAAAGATTTGGGCGATACTGGAAACCTGATACAACACATATATATATAAAACAACTAAAATCATTTCCTAGGTTGGGCATTCCCATGCTCAGTAGCTATGTCAGAGTGATTTTCTCATAAAAGAGATATGACGATGTTGGCTACCGATAAGCACAATGCGGATCCGGTGTCATAATAGGATGATTCTGATGAGTTGTCTCCAAAAAACAATATACGCAACTTGGGAGAGTGTTGGGTAGCACAAGCCCCGCGAAATGAGTATGGGTTGCGAAGTCCAGAATTTTGGGTAATATTAGGATAAAAGACTTCACGGAAATTGCGGAGCGTGAACTATAGGAGGTTGAGTCAAAGGGTAGTCTACCTGAAAATAATGTAAATAAATAGTACTAGAGTCGACCCACAGAGGGATCGTGGGCCAAGGGAAAGTATAAATAGAGTGTTGCTCTATGAGGGAAGAGTAGTTCTTTTGGAAGATGGAATGTAATGGGTTCTTAAAGGAAATAGCCTGAAAGCGTCTGTAAGTCCGAGTCGAGGGAGTAGGATAGAAGGTAGAGGCTCTGTAGCTGTGTGTGCAAAGTCCTGGAAAGTCTGCAGCTGTGTGCATGGACCCCTGCAGCTAAGTGCATAGGGTGGATCTGGATGTATTGTTGAGGATTGGTAATAAAGATAAGTTTCTTCTGAATTCTGTGTTAATTGCGACTTTACTCTTTTATGATAAATGAAATGTTATGGTTTCTGCATTTGCTACAGTTGAATACATGTCAACTAGGTTAATCTTGATGCACGAAGTAACCAAAGTAATAAATATTTGCTTAAAAACCACTTTAACTAGATCAAACTAGTAATAAGTGATTCAATCTGTAATAAGCATGATAAGGGTATTCTAATCTGTGCGGAATTGGAACAGCGTGAGGCTACAGAACAACACGTGAGCCCCAAACCATATCCAAGACATCCCCAGGGTGTGGAAACCTAGTTCCAGCACCCTCCCCTACTACCTCAGGTGAGACCTCAGTCTGTGCTTCGCGGGCTATTACCGAAAGGGCCGGTAGCTACGGGATTTTTTTGGCTAAATAATGCTTCCGAACCTAGGTCATGCCCCAATAAGCCAAAAAATGGTTCTATTTTCGAGACTTGGATCTACCTAAGGGGTGTCTCGTGTGAAAGGTGGGGATGCTAGAGAAAAGAGTGATGAAATATCAGGAAGATAGTAATGGCGACTGCCATCCAGTTACGAGTATTCAAAGGAGTAGGCAGTGAAGATACGGAAAAGTTTTGGTTTGTATTGAATTCAGTATGGAATGCGCAGTAGATCACAGATGATAATATCAAGAAATCTGTCTTAGTCAGCACACTGCAAGACCGAGCACTAACATGATATATGAAGTATTCAGGCATCAACCCAACAGCGGGGATAGCAGACATCCACACGGAATTAAAAAAGGAGTTCAACCGGCCAAAATCGGAATCGCGATCGGTCATGGGATTCAAAGAGATCACAATGACGCCTGGTGAGACCCGTGGGATCTGGATCAAAGGTTAAAAAGCACTATTCGTGAGGCCAACATGACCCCGACGGATGCACAACACCACACTTGGTTCATCGCATCACTAACGCCATATCTAAAATCGGCTTTGTCATAGTAGAAGATCTCAACCCAAGTAGAAGCATTGGAGGCAGCAATGCAGCTACACAAAACCCCGGTACAAGACCCAGGGTTGGGAGTTCAGCAAATCCAAGAGCAGGTCCAAAATTTGTGTTTGGAAATACAGAAGTTAAAAAAAGACCAGGCACTGGAAGTTTGAGAAGAGGTTTGGTGTGTCAAGTGTAGGGGCTAGGTACATGATAAAGACCATTGTCCAATCACAGTGAATCTTGTGGTCATGGGGGTACCAGCACCGTTGCGACAAAAAGCATAGGCAGGGCCGAGTGTGATCGCCCTGCTTTGGTGCATAATCTGTCATGTAGGAGGAAAACACAACACAGATAATTGCCACCTATTGCCGAAATGTAAACAGACCTCCCAGCAACTCTTTTGCAACTTTTGTAGATCAATGGGTCATGAGGAAAGGGATTATTGGATGTTCGTAGATTAGGCATCTACATACCGAATGTAGACTGAGGGGCAAGGTCAAAACACAAGTGCAATGTTTGCACGCAATGGATTCCAAGGACGAGGTTGAGGACGGGGCAGAATGGGACCAGGAAGGGGTCGAGGACAACTAATTTGTTACAATTATGGAGGACCAGGATATTACGCCCAGGATTGCACAAATCCAACTCGAATATCATGTCCCTATTGCGAGCAATTCAACCATGAACTGCTAGATTGTCCTATGCTGCTAGCACAGATTCGTGAAAAAAGGACAGCACCTCCTACAATGACACAGGATGTGCAGATGGTAAGGCCCGAACCACGTGATGAAGAATCTAAAGTAAATATGGTACTAAGGGGCGATGCAACCTTATAAGAGGATTAGTCTGAGCCATATAAAGGTCCCTCAATGTTGACAACTTTTCTAGAAACTTGCATGAAGTTACTTTGCAATAATAGGGCAGTGAAAGGACTGCAGGAGGTAATTAACAGATATGCAGGATGGGGAGAACTTCGCATGGTCCCATGAACGGGGAGCCATACATCGCGGACCAGAGAATAAATGCGATTAGTAGCACAGATTGGCGACTATGAGATGGATCAAGTCATTCTGGACCTCGGTTCGGATGCAAACATCTTGCCTAAGAAGATGTGGGAGTGTATCAGTAAGCCCCCACTCCAATGGTCTCTAATCCAATTATGGATGGCAAATCAGCAAAAGATCTTGCCCATGGGTAGGCTGCAAGGAATCATCGTAGACCTGGATGGTGCGAGCACTAGAACGGACTTTGAATTTATTGAGATAGTGGATGAAAAAATCCCGTACCCCACGTTGTCGGGAATATACTGGGCCGTCGACATGAATGGGATTATTAATCTCAAGTAAAGGAAGATGATATTTGAGAAAACGTTGCACTACATAGTTGTTCTGCTAGATCCAACCAAGGGACCCCACTACACGGAACTTGTGCACAACGACGAGCGGGACGAAGCATTGGATTGCATCTACCAAATTGTTGCACAAAGGCCAATAAAGGGTAAGGTAATGGAGGAACGAAGAATTTCACAGGGTTACGCGGAACCATACACCAATGATTTGGAGGAAGAAGATGAGAAATGGCAGAATAGAATGAATGGGGAAACTACTTTAAACTGCAATATGATGACAAAATCCGTGTACTACGTTAAAGCTCAGAACTGCAAGCTGCTAGTGTATGACGGGCTCACAATAGTAAATGAATTCTTGGAAAAGTTTGAGAGCGCAGTACCAGAGTACTAGTGATTTGATGTGCTCAAATGGGCATTGCACGCAACACCGGTGCGATGGTGGGGTACCCATGAAGGAACCTTCGCAAATTGGCGAAGCTGTAAGCACATGATGTAGATACGATTTGGGAAGCTAGTGCTCCAACTAATGGAGAAATATGATGGACGAGAGAATCCGCACATACACCTCAGCAAATGGACCAAAGCCTATGGCGAGGAGCCGTAACCAGAATGGGTGAACCTATTTAATCATACCTTGGATGTCATCCCAAGGAATTGGTATACTGAAAAAGAGCTATGACATGGCACAGGGGAGTGGGATATCTTGCGTGAAAAGTTTCTATCAACATTTCTTTTCGAGGATCAATGGATGGATACAGTAGATGATGCATTAAAGCTAGTAAAGACCGCAATTTTCAAGATGCCGCTAGAACCAGAAGAAGTCATGCAACCAGACTAGTCGTGACAGCTGAGCGGGGCCTTGGAATGTTACAGTGTAAAAGCAGAAGGTGACGAGGATGATCCGCGCGACATCAATATACCAGAATCTGAAGGAAGTCGAGAAGTGCGTGGCCCCGAAATAAAATATCCAGATGTCGCAGCGTCATTAAAAATGAAGCAAGTGAATATAAGAATAGAGGAAGAACCGAAGTATGCTACGCTTGGGGATTACTGGGATGACGCTACAGTGGAAAAGGTCGTCGAGCTGCTCTGGGAGTATCAAGACCTCTTCCCTACCAAGATTACGAAGCTGAAAGGGATTTGAGGTGAACTAGGAATGATGAAGATAACTTTGAAGCCTGACACGAAGCCAGTAAAGCAGTGACCTTATCGATTGAATCCAAAATATAAAGCAAAAGTACGAGAAGAATTGGACAAGATGTTGGCAGCCGGGATCATTGAACCAGTCGAGGAGTCCAATTGAGTAAGTCCGATGGTGGTACAGGAGAGGCAACAGAAGGGTGAGATCTGCATCTGCGTGGTTCTACGTAAAGTGAATGATGCTTGTGTTAATGATCCATTTCCCACACCTTTTACCGATGAAGTCCTAGAAAATGTGGGCAGGCAGGAAGCGTATTCCTTTATAGATGGATTCTGTGGATACCATCAGATCAAGATCACGCCAGAAGATCGAAGCAAGATAATGTTTGCTATGGAATGGGATTGTTTTCAGTATACGGTGATGCCATTTGGGCTGAAGAATGCACTGGAAATATTTTCCCACATTGTGGTAGCTACATTCAAGGAATTTATATATAAATTCTTGGAAGTCTATCTTGACAATTGGACCATCTTTGGCTTGGTTAAGAAACATACTGAGAGCTTATGATTAATGCTGGATACCTGCCATCGACACCAGATTGCGCTCAATCTAAAGAAGTGTACGTTCCTTGTTCCTTTTAGGAACTTGTTGGGCCACGTAGTTTGTAGGCAAGGCCTGATGGTGGATCCGGCAAAGATCATTGTCATACTAGGTCTGCAAGCACCGCGCAATGTCAAATAGCTACGCGCTACACTCGGACACGCGGGGTACTACCAGAAGTTCATAAAAGGTTACACCCAGATCACGGCTCCAATGGAACAGTTGTTAAAAAAGGATGCCACGTATTGCTGGAACGAGGAATGTAACAAAAGCCTGGAATTGATGAAGGAAAAAATGGCATCTACCCTTATCTTGATCTTTCCAAAATGAGACGTGGAGTTCCATGTGCATGTTGACGCATCATGTATCATGTTAGGAGCAGTACTTACTCAGGAAGGAGCGGAGGGAGTTGACCACCCGATTGTTTTTGTAAGTTGAAGGTTATCGAAAGCTAAGAAGAATTACTCTACTATTGAGTGAGAGGGATTGGCAATGGTGTACGGACTCTAGAAGTATCATCACTATTTTCTTGGAGGACATTTTAATATGTATACTGACCACTCTACGCTAAAATACCTAGTGAATAAGCCTGTGTTGGGGGGGCTCATCTGTCGATGGTTGTTGTTGTTTCAGGAATATGATTTTGAGGTTGTTGTAAAGCCAGGATGTCTGAATGTGGGTCCATACCACTTATTCAAGATTGAGATGGGAGAGGAACTCACGAATCTAGATGAAGGACTCCCAGATGCCTCGTTGTACGTAGTAAGCATTGCGAATGGCCAATTTTGAATATATAATCCATTTTTTGACTACCGGCATTGCGCCACAGGGGTATTCTGTGCAACAAAAGAAGGAATTGGTGACATGATTTTTCTGGGAAAACTAGTGTCTTTTCGATCTGCTAGTCCCACTAGGATTGGCAGCTATCCTAGAAACAAAAAATCAAAGCAATTTGTGATTTCCTCTATGTATAATAGATAAGAGAGAGGCAAAGGAACCAACCTAGATCTTCCGCTTAACTCCTTGCTTGATCTCTCTCCCCCTTGACAGAACTTGCAACTCCTCTCCGTACTTATCCTACTTTAAGTGTACTTGTAGAAACATAGTAACAAAAAACTATCAAAGCATCTCGATCTATTATATCATAAGCATTGCAGAATTAGAAATACAATGAACATACAATGGCATTCACAAATACACGATTGTATGGAGGAAAACTCAAAGAACTTTATTAAAGTAGAAGGGATAATTACAACCCAGCTATCTAATCCAGCATCATCCTCCCAGCATCAAAGCCCTCTTCACCTCATGAAAAGTAAGATCACCCAACAATACAATGCTCCTTCTCAAAGACAAACTATCAACACTTCCTTACAAATTACAAAATTCCAGCCTCCAGATCTCTCAGATGAGGGATCCATTTATAGATGTTTGTAAAGGTGTGAGTCATCTCTAGGTTTTTGATTAGTGTCATTCCACTTGTTTTTCTTGGTTCCACTTTGAGATTTCTTAGATCTCTTACTCATCCCTAAATGAATTTAGAGAGGCAAGTGTCATAGGACAAGTTTCTAGAAGATTCCATGAGCATCCAATTAGAAAATTGTCTCGGAAATTTGTCCATTCTAGCTCATCGCACCCCACATAAGGCCCCTTTAGTATGCATCACACCTGGCTAGTGTAGGAGTCGGTATTCATCGCACCCTGACAGTGGAGCAGTCAGTATGGTCTAGTTTTGGCCCGTTCTGAGTGGTTTTCCAGGTGGAACTTTTGGGAAATGATGTAATCAGTTGACCATGGTCCTTTAGGGTATGAAACAACACTTTTATGGGTTAAAGAGCCCTTGGTTTATTGATCTATCAGATTGGGATTGCAGTGCCAAAATATGTCTATAACAATTTCCCCCTAAAGCAGGAAGTCGTAAATCTTTTGATGTCGGGTGAAATGCTTTATCATGAGGATCCAAGGTATTTGAACTGGGAGGTGACCTGTAATAAGATACAATATAATACATCATCATCATATTATTTTCATGATCTAGCTGAGGCGGGAATCCCCATGCTCAGCTTTATAAATTCATTTTCATGTACATAGAAAAGATAATCATCTGCAGTTGTAGACTAGTGATTCTTTATATGTTGAGTCATCATCCCTTAGCTTGGATGATCATTTGTACAGCTTCTGTGTACATTTTATGTCTTTATATTCTTGAATATATCTTTGCCTAATGTACAAGACGATCCATGTGAAAAGATGTCCTGAAGTAGAACATGGATAGACATCGCCTTATTACCAGCCAATAATGTAAGTTGTTAACAGATGCGAGAGGAATCACCGATAATGATAATAACCCTCAATGTACTATAGTACAATTCATGTGGCGTGAATATATGATCCAATGTCAAACACCACGGAAAATATTTTGGTCGAAGGCCATTGATGTCAACCTGTCACCGGAAGTGAGAAACTTGCCATTGAGGCATGCAAACTTCAAAGTACTGAAAGGGTTGTTTCTAAGTCAACTTCTTGGATAATGAGTTGATGTCGACAAGTAGTGACCCATCGTAGGAGGGCCTTAATGTATCCCACATCTATGACACAAAATGAAGCAAATTATTTTCTGGAGGTGAAAACGATTTGATGATACAAGGTTCAGGGATGGCAGTCATGAAAAATGGAGGGTGAAGGTATTGCAGTGGATGAGGCATTAACTAGATGGTGAATTCTTTGAATGACTTCTATTGAATATATCGGCGACACTGAAATGGATTGGTAGCGTTAACCCCAAAAGATGGATGGTATGGAGGACCAATGATGATATGACCGGTGAATGGAATAACCCAACCCGACTCAAGCATGGTGATGGAGTGAAAGTGTCATGTTCAAGAGCAACCTGTTACCAATAAAATTCTTCAAGTTTTCTTCCCTTTTTCCCCAATCATTGCTGACCAGTACCTCTTTATTTTTGTCAAGCTTGAGGAGGATAACATATGCGTGTTCTATAATTTTCCCTTTGGGAAAACTTATCGCTATGTTTTAGCGAGCTTAGCGACAGTGAAACTCATTCTCATTTGGGTGGACAATTTTGTCACTATTGTTTTAATGAGTTTCACGACAAGGATAACTCAGTCCTTTTCATGTTTAGAGAGTTTGAAAAGGGATGAAAAGGAAACTCCAACTGGTCTTTTTCATAGCATAATCCCTTAAGTCTGAAAAAGGATAAAATAATACAAAAGGGATGTGTTTTTGATAACTTTAGCGAGCTGAAAAGACAAGCACTCGAAATTTTTCATGAGATCATCCCTTAGGTCCGAAAAAGATTTAAAATATACAAGAGGGATGGCACTTCCAATCACTTTAGCAAGCTAGAGAGGCCAATAGCTCGACAATATTTTCATATTTAGCGAGTCTGAAAAGAGTTTAAAGGAGACTCGTTTTTGAGGAACGAGTGACATTTAGGGTAGCTACTGGTTCCGGGTAATCTTGGAACTTCTCAAAACATGCTGATGTGAAGAGGGTGGCTAACAGGACCACTCATCGCAACTGTTCCTCAAAAAGGTAAACAATCAAGTGGAAGCATATGATTAACCAAAATAATGTAGGTGATGGCAAGAACACAACCAAGGTTCAAAAGGCTGATAGAATGGCAATCATAAAGGTTATTTACCGAAGGTGGGTTAATTTTTTAACAAGCTTGAACTCTGGGGGAACATATGCTCAGTGGCAGGTTTATTTTTTAATGAGCTTGAACCATGTGATAACGCTCATTTTTCTTTTTATGTAAGCTAGGAACGACAAACTAAAAAGCTATAAAAACTAGAAAGCTAAGGAACTACTGAGGTTAGGTAGGATGGTTTCGTCTGCGGAATGGTTCAAACACTTCCTTTGCTTCGTCCGTAGCATAGAAAAAGGTGAATGGTGGATCAAACCAATCACCTAACGTAAGAAGTTGAAAAAATTAAAAAGCTAAAAAAATTTAAAAGCTAAAAAATAAAATTGGTCATTTTTAGCTTGCATAAAAAGGTTTGCATGCCCCTAGGCATCAAGAAAAGGAGAGTCTCCAAGTAACCATATGGAAGTCACTATGGTTAAGCAGGATCATTTTTTCAACGAAGCCGACGAAACACTCCTTTGGCTTTTTCCATCAAATAGACAAAGGTGAATGGTGTGAGATAACACCTCCAATCACATAACCTATAGGGAAACCTATCTTTTCAGCTAGTTTCGTCTGCCTAGGCAAACTAGGGTGCATGTCACCTAAGGTTCGTTACATTCACTGGACTAATCACTGTAATTAGGTGGATGGAATGAAGTTTGAAGAGACACTCTTGATATGAAAGGACCATTTATAGATGATGTTTGACTTGAAGCTATGTTTGAACCGAGAAATGAAAGTTGGTCAATAGTGACGATTTTTCCTTCATGTGGGAAACACATCACTCGAAAGAGTGTGGAAACAATAGCTTCCATGCTATAAACATAGTCACATCTGAGGAGTAGATTGAAACCTAATAGTCCTTGGACTACCATCATGTTCAAGTGAACGATTTTCCTTCTCAAAGTTATCGGCAACTTAGGAAGAATCCCTAATGGTCGAGTGGTTCTTTTGTTAAAGCTTGACAAATTTTGAGTAACAGGTATAAGCGATGGTGAGCCAAGCGCTTTCTGAGCAGTTGAGGAAAGGATACTCACTGAAGCCCTTTCATCTATGATAGTGCCACAACGATCATTTTGTAAACTTGTACTATGATTTGGAATGGTACATTAGAAGGAAGGCGGGATCTTGCTAGTCGATTCCAATCAAAGGAAGCAACTAGACTACTTGGAGGGGGTACCAAAAAAATGGTAGTATTAACCCCTTGAGTAGTAGGAACTGGGGGATTTTCCTCTTGTTGTGAAGGAATGGGTGAATTTCCCCCAAGTTCATCAGACTCTGAAGTGAGAAAAAGAATTTGAACAGTATCGTTCTCACTCTCTTTGGGAATGGTATCATCTGAAGGTGAACTTTTTGAATGTAAAAATGGGTCTACTGCCAACTCAACCTATTGACTCTAGTTCAGCATGGACTGAGAAGATTCACTTTCAATGATAGGTGTTTCGACCAACGATTGAGTCATGTCAGTCGGGTTTTCAACTAGTAAAGGATTTAGGGAGAGTTTCCTGTATCCAGGTGGAAGTCGCTACGGTGAAGCATGACAGTTATGCAAGATTCTCTTGGCCTCATCCAAAAAAGGACAACAGGGAAGGGTATGGTCCCCTTCACATAACTGACATGGAATTTTGACCTTGCCTTTTTGTCCATGGACTTCATTTTCACTAGTTGATGGTGTGCTGTCAACGTGATCACCAGAGTTTGATGACACCGGATGGTGCGAACGGGGAGACCATTCTATCAAGATCTGCGGAAGGCAAGGAAAATCTCGATGAAAATGGTTTCCTCTGCAAATTACACAAGTAAATCCAGGAGATTTAGTGTGTAGATTTTCACCAAATGATTCATGGTTGCCCCCTTGCTTAACTGACTTCTTGTTCTTCTTCTCCTTCCCTTTCTTTTCCTTCTTAGCTAATTGGTTACTAGTATCACTATTTTCACCAAGCGAAGAGGAAGAAGGGGAGGGAGAAACAAACGAAGCAGAAGGTGAAGGGTCAACTCCAGTATCAAATGGTTGCTGATTCGATTGCTAAGGAATTACAATATTTTAAATGGCAGAGGTTGAGAATAGCCATACCAGCAGACCAATTGTGATTCCTGGAAGGGACAATGTGGCCATATACAGAGCACCAATATCTCCCCAAGAAGAAAATGGACTAGGATTCCCCGCAAGATGGATTCCTTGATTGGTGGACTCCACTATCTCAACCTATGACCAACAAAGGAACAGGGGTGTTATTTCAAATTAATAAATTTTAATGACGCTTCGACACAAATTTTCTTTTTCAGTTTTTAAGAGTCAAGAAAAAGCTAAAGATGACTCTAGTCCCCTTCGATTTTTAATGAGCCTGAAGTGACAAGTGCTCATATGGACCTTTTCTTTTAATGAGTCGAAAAGGAACAAAAGTGACTACTTTGGAAATCTAGATAGAGGGATTACCAAACCAATCGCAAAACTTCAATATACACCTTGGTGATAAATTAAAGAGAAATTACCAAGGACTTATGTACGGCAGTCAATCTTCCCGAATGTTGTGTTCAGTGCATTATGATTGATAGGGCGGCAGACACGGCTGTCTATGGATAAAGGATATAAGCCTATTGTGGTCTCCCAATATATACTCGACGATACGGGGAGCACAGGTCCATGCTAGCACTTGTCGTATCAAAGAGGAGGAATCACCCAACCTTCAATGAAAACGATAGTTACTAGATTTTACGACGCCGGAACACGTCTCTAGCCTAGACCTCTAGATGTGTTGCGTTAGGTTCCAAAGCGTTGTTAAGTTTAATGAAATTTATTTTAGATTTTATCTTGCTTAGAAGTTTTCCTTTCAATGGTTCACCGCATAATGTAGATGTAAAATTCCTAAATATGCAATCTAAAATGATAAACAATCGTTGTTTATTTTTAGCAATGAAAATCCTAGCTACTAAGGAAAGAAGATTATGATTCTTTCAAACAAAGAGCAAAGAGCACACACTAAATGCACTTTTCCTAAATCATTTTTCGCACATAGTCTAAATGCAAATGCAAATGCATGTATTTGTTTTTCATTCCCCTTAATGTGAAGAATGCCAAAAAGGAAAACTAAGTATAGATCTGAAATATTTTCTTCAAAGCAACATTTTGACAATTTATTTTCAAAATGAAAAGAAGACTAAACGACATTTTTCGATTTCAAATAGAAAAATGCTTTCGACACTTCAAATATTAACAATTCAAATCAAATACACGACAAAAAGTTCAATCGACTATCTAGAGAAGGAAGACTTTACAACACTCCTATTTTTGACACAAAACGAGAATTACGACGGTTTTGTAGCAAAACGACGGATCGATTCAAGCAAATTTTCAACAAAGGATTGTGAATGATGCAAAAATATATAAAAACATTTACTAATCCTAATCAATGGAGGTTGGTCTATGCAATGCGAGGCTTTAGCAATGAGATATTGTTCATAAGCAGCAAAAACAATTAAATAGAGCTAAAAACAAGGACAAAAAAACTCAAATTTCGAGAAGAGAAATAGGATTACTCAGTCATCGCACCTGTGCTTCATAGAAACAGGGATGCATCTCACTTTCTATGCTCGAGAAGTGTGATGCATAATGGCTTCTATTGATAGACAGTGCAATGGGCTAGGGAGCGCAACTGAGATGGGTTTTGTCTCAAATTTGCAGTTGATTTCAGTGAGTTAAGCTGAGCTATTATGGACAGTAAAGGGAAAAGTACAAATGAATGATCTCAAGAGGTTACTAAGCTACCAAAGGGCATCTAGAATGCTTGTAAGTCAGATGTTCGACTCATAAACTAAACCGGAGATTGACTAAAGCAACATTCATCTACCTTGCAATTGCAGAGCAAGAGCAGTTCGAATGCTATCTGGCTAACTTCAGGCTCCATCTATAGCTTATAAAACAAACAAAACATCTATTCACTCCCCAGTGGAGTCACCATTTTGTTTCCAGGAAAGCTAGTGCCTTTTCGATCTGCTAGTCCCACTAGGATTGGGAGCTATCCTAGAAACAAACAATCAACAATGTGTGATTTCCTCTATGTATAATAGATAAGAGAGAGGCAAAGGAACCAACCTGGATCTTCCACTTAACTCCTTGCTTGATCTCTCTCCCCCTTGACAGAACTTGCAACTCCTCTCCATACTTATCCCGTTTGAAGAGAACCTGTAGAAACACAGTAACGAAGAACTATCAAATCATCTCGATCTATTATATCATAAGCATTGCAGAATCAGAAATACAATGAACATACAATGGAATTCACAAATACACGATTGTATGGAGGAAAACTCAAAGAACTTTATTAAAGTAGAAGGGAGAATTACAACCCAGTTTTCTAATCCAGCATCATCATCCCAACATCAAAGCCCTCTTCACCTCATGAAAAGCAAGATCACCCAACAATACAATGCTCCTTCTCAAAGAAAAACTATAAGCACTTCCTTACAAATTACAAAATTCCAGCCTCCAGATCTCTCAGATGAGGGATCCATTTATAGATGTTTGTAAAGGTTGAGTCATCTCTGGGTTTTTGATTAGTGTCATTCCACTTGTTGTCCTTGGTTCCACTTTGAGATTTCTTGGATCTCTTACTCATCCCTGGGCGAATTCAGAGAGGCAAGTGTCATAGGAGAAGTTTCTAGAAGATTCCATGAGCATCCACTTAGAAAATTGTCTTGGAAATTTGTCCATCCTCGCTCATCGCACCCCACCGAAGGCCCCTTCATTATGCATCACACCTGGCTAGTGTAGGAGTCGGTATGCATTGCAACCTGACAGTGGAGTAGTCAGTATGGTCTAGTTTTGGCCAGTTCTGAGTGGTTTTTTAGGTGGAACTTTTGGGGAATGATGTAATCCATTGACCATGATCCTTTAGGGTACAAAACAACACTTTTAGGGGTTAAAGAGCCCTTGGTTTACTGACATATGAGATTGGGATTACAGTGCCCAAATATGCCTATAACACACGAGCAACAGATTTCACTGTGATTGCTAGCCATCTCTACAAGATGGGCCATGATGAGATATTATGCAGATATGTACTAGAGTTTGAGCGAGAATAGATCCTTGCCGAAGCACATGGAAGGGTTGCTGGCAGACATTATGCGGGCTGCGCCACAACCCAAAAGGTTCTTCGCGCCGGATTATGGTGGCCCACCCTACATCAAGATTCAAAAGCATACTGTCAGGAATACGATGTATGCCAATGAATGGGCAAGCCATTGCAAAGGGATGAAATGCCACTTCAGCCACATGTAACGCTACAGCCATTTGAGAAATGGGCAATCGACTTCATCGGGCCTATTGAACCACGAGGGAAGATGGCCACGGGATATATCATCACTACGACTAAATACTTGACCCGATGGGCAGAAGCACAGCCAGTTAAGGATTGCACGGACACGACAATGGAAAAATTCTTGTTCGAGAATGTGTTGACCAAGTTTGGGTGTCCTAAGATTTTCATGAGTGATCGAGGAATGCATTTTTTGAATAAAACCATCAGCACGCTCACTAAGGAATTCCAAATATATCACTAATAGAGCACGCCATACCATCCACAAGCAAATGGGACCATTGAGGAATTCAACAAAAATTTGGAAACCGTGTTGACTAAGATCTGCAATGCGCAACGAAATGATTAGGACTTGCGCATCCCTATTGTGCTATGGGCATACCGAACCACATGCAAAATGTTAATAGGCCAGACATCATTTCGACTAGTCTATGGTAAAGAGGTCATGATGCCTATGGAATACATCGTGCCCAGTCTATGGATTGCAGCAACTACAGGAACAACAGATCATGGGGCCTTGGAGTAAAGGCTCGCACAGCTCGACGAACTGGATAAAGAACAATTTTTGGTAGCATTTCATCAGCAGGTACAAAAACAGTGCAAGAAAGCATGGCATGATTGCCATATCAAGGTGCGCACGTTCAAGAAGGATGATCTCGTATTATTATATGACAGTAAGTTTGAGAAATTCCCAGGTAAACTCCGCATGCATTGGTTGGGACCTTATGTCGTTAAAAAAGTAACTGATGGGGGTGCAGTTCAGCTGGCTAAGCTCAACGGAGACCCCTTCCCGGGAAGAGTGAATGGCAGTCACCTGAATCTCTATATGGGCAAGCCAACTGCCTGACTAACCGTTCCAAGGAGAGTCGCACCACTCCGACCAGTTGAAAGAGAGAGAGGGATGATAAAGCAATCTAGGGGATAAATATGCGGGTATCAGGGTGTGCGTACAATTGGCCAATAATCAGGGGAGTGGTTCTGTGGACAAAGCCGCACGGGTGCACCGCTCTAAGGAATGATGACCATTAATACCACTGTTCATGACAAGAGGGCTGCATTATGGCAAAAGGGAGTGGGTGGTAGGCAATTAAGAGCAACAGTACGAGCCAAAAATGAAATGATTGGCCACAGATTTCACACAGGAAGGTTACACGAGTTGGAACGAGCGGTAATCTAGGAATTTGAAGTTCACATGGCTTATAAATCACCATGGGGAATCTGCTGGGCAGCCTAAGCTTCGGAAATACAGAGGGAGTTGTTCATCATCTTTGAACTAGGCATGCACGCAAAGGTGGTAATCTGGCCAAGGGAGGAGAAGGACTCTCTAAGGAGTCTGGTATTGTGACCTGCAGGTATCTCGTAGGCTGCAACATCACTAGTAGGGGATGTACCGGAAACAAGGGAATGCGAAGTAGAATCGGTCCGAATGTTGTCGCCCTGCCTAGGGGTAGGATGCTGCACTACAACAAAACAACAAAAGGATGGATAGATGACGACCATGGGTGGAGATGCAATCAATAAGTCGCCTCTGATGGTTCTTGACGATTGGGATCCTGCGGACAACAGCCAAGGTCTTGCAAAATTGCAACACAGGTTGCAACAGACGGTGCAAAGAGAAGATACGATGGTTGGAAAGGGCTACAGTGGTACCAGGAGGCCTTGTATGTGGCTCCCCTGCTCATGCTAAAATCCTCGGAGGGGGGTGTTATGTGTTAACCGAGAAAAGAAGAATGAGCATCATCGGTTGTGAGATGTGGTAGAAACACTGAAGTAGGAGACATATGAAGCATTGTAGGAGACAAAACAGGAGCAGCCAGAGGACGAGCGCCACTCAACAGGAGGCAAACTATGAATCCAAGGAAGAGCATCTAGCCATGCCAACAAGTGACTTGGGACGAGTTACGATGATTGTGTTGGGGGGTTGTTGGGTAGTGCAAGCCTTACGAAACAAGTATGGGGTGTGAAGCCTGGAATTTTGGGTAATATTAGGATGAAAGACTCCATGGAAAGCATGGACCACAAACTATAAGGGGTTGAGTCAAAGGGTACTCTGCCCGAAAAAAACGTAAAGAAATAGTAATAGAGTTGGCCCACTGAGGGATCGCGGGCCAAGGGAAAGTATAAATAGAGCATGGCTCTATGAGGGAAGAGTAGTTCTTTTGGAAGATGGAATGTAATGGGTTCTTAAAGAAAATAGCCTAAAAGTGACTATAAGTCCGAGTCAAGGGAGTAGGATAGAAGGTAGAGGCTTTACAGCTGTGTGCGTAGAGGCCTATGTTTAGTAGATCTTAAGAGTCTAGAAAGGACTGTGAAAAGAGCAACTCTATGCCCTATCCGATTGGTTTAATGAGTCCGGACAAGTAAACTGATCGATCTTTTCATGTTTTGAGAATCTGAAAAGGATTGTAAAAGGAGCGACTCTATATCTTCTCTATTTAATTTAATGAGTCCAGAAGAGACAAATCGGTGGTCTTTTCATATTTAGAGAGTCTGAAAATATTGTAAAGAATGACTCCAGGGCGATCCCTTTGTCATAGTTGTTAATCGGGTGCGACAAAAGGTTAATAGTATACCGAGATCACTTAATTTTTCATGAGTTAATCTATTGAATCTAGATAAAGAGAAACCTATGTTTAATATATGTTGACCTCATTTTGTTACGAGTACAAGGAGACGGACTAAACTTGTTTTTTGTTGTGAATTTTTGATGAGTCACGCGACGACAAACTCAATACCTTCATCAAATTTTAACGAGTCAAATGAGGAAAACTCAAGGTATCTTTTTCATATTATTGAGCAAGGAAAAAGAGGTAAAAGAACTGTTGATTCATTCTTCGTAGATTTAACGAGCCCGAAGAAGGGCAAAAACTTGGGGATTTTTTCGATTTTAAGAGCGAGAAATGGACCCAAAAAAGAAAGTGCTCTGGTTGTTGCCGTAGATTTTTAATGAGCCCGGTGAAAAAAAATTGGGATTTTTAATTTTAACGAGCGAGAAAAGTAACTAAAAGAATGCTTGGGTCATCTTTATAAATGTTTAACGAGCCTAAAGAAAAAACTCAGGATTTTTACAGTTTTATGAGCGAGAAAAAAGTGCCTATAAAGAATGCTGTAATGATCTTTTTCGGTTTACTAAGAAAGAAAAAGAGCAAAAAAGAGTTTCTCGGATTGTCATCGTATGTGTTTAATGGGGCCAACAATGACAAGCTTGGGGATTTTTCAGTTCAAGAGCAAGAAAAAGTCCCAAAAAAGAACATGCTCATATCTTCTTTGTAGTATTTTAACAAGCCCAAGGAAGGAGACTCGAGGTTTTTCGCATTAACGAGCAAGAGAAATACCATAAAAATAATGCTTGATCTTCTTCGTGGTAGTTTAACGAGTCCAAAGAAGGAGCCTCAAGGATTTTTCAAATTAACGAGCAAGAAAAATACCATAAAAAGAATGCTCGCTCTTCTTCATGGTAGTTTAATTAGCCTGAAGAAGGAGACTCAAGGATTTTTTGGATTAACAAGCAAGAAAAATACCATAAAAAGAATGTTCAACCTTCTTCATGGTAGTTAACGAGCCTGAAGAAGGAGACTCAAAGATTTTTTGGATTAATGAGCAAGAAAAATACCATAAAAAGAATGCTTGATATTCTTTGTGGTAATTTAATGAGCCCGAAGAAGGAGACTCAAGGATTTTTTGGATTAATGAGCAAGAAAAATACCATAAAAATAATGCTCGATTTTTATTGATCTCGTGCTTGACAATAGAAGGGTCTATTTCATGCATTTCCTCATAAGACCAAGGGAAAACATCGCGGAAATCCTTAAAAGGGCAGGTGAAGCTCACAATTTCCTCAGGATTGTGATTGGCTCAAATCTGTATGTTTTCCACGATGCCTGTCGTGACAGAAATATCGATGAGCATTGTCTTTGAAATATTTCCCATGTTTCCTTTCGATTCCAAAGTTTGGATAGTTGTATATGATGAGGAAATGATTTCAGGTGTGTCAGGTGACAGGATTTGAAGAGGCATCATGTCCAAATCAGATATCGAAACACGATGGTGCGAGTCCTCCCAAGGTCACTCTTCTAAACTCGTGATCTCTCTAATAGCTTCATCCTTAGGTTGGACTTGATTGAGGGGATCGAAAGAAGGTGCAGTTTTGGGAGGGGCGGTGGTACCATTTTCTGTCACCAAAGTGACTGGAGACTCGGATGCAGATTGAATGGCCTAGTAGGCCAATTCAGCTAGTGATAGCGGCATTTGTCATCCATAAGCGTCAATGTCTGAAGGAGCCGGTAGGATCCATGGATTGGTCAGTTCATGAGGAATGGATGAAAGCATATTGATCATCTATGAAACATTGGGTCGCTGAAGAGGGAAACAACCCATTAGAGAAGAATCCTTTAGTAGACCAGTACTGATACTGACGTAAGAATCAGGTACACCACCCACTAAGGGTACAGAGCTGCTAGGTAATGGAGAGTAATCTTGGGTGAAAAAGGACAGCATGTCCATTGTGACTATCTTTCCATCCAAGGGAAATAGGATGATAAGGAAGATCGAAGACACAATGGCATTCATGGCATAAGTCCAAGTGCAGCCCAAAACTAGATTATAGTCGAGTTTATGATCCACGACTTCGATATCCACTGTTATTGTTTTCCCACTCAAGGTGATGGGGTAACTAGCTAGGTAAACTTTTGGGATGAAAGTGTGGTTGTGGAAAGCTTTAAGGGAATTCGATGGTGGGAATAGGGTTGGAGAACCCAAAGCGAACCAACATGAAGCCGACATGACGCAAGTAGAAGCACCTTCATCGATGACAGTTCTATGTATACCTTTACCTTTCGAAAAGATTTGCACCTAAAATGAAAGCTGGTGGGAAAGGGGAGGTTTACATTTTTCCATGTCGAAAATTGAAAGCATGGAATCCTGTGGGTCGATACCACCAATAGCCAAAAGCAAAGCTTTCCTTTGTGCTAGACATGTTTGTAATACTTCGAGTGCCGACATAGCCGACGACACTTGCGCCAAGTCTTCTACAATGCTGTAGTTTTAGGCGGCACATGCACATGTATTGTGCATTGTTCGTTGAAGTTCCCCTTTAGGGGGGCGAATCACAAGGTCAGCAACTAGCCTTTCGATATGAAAATCGTTAGGTGGCGGTGGGTTTTGACTTGAGGAAGGTTCCTCTACATGAGTGACAGGAGCTCCATAAGATTTGGCTCTTGTTTGTAGATCTACCATTTCAAAGGTGTAAACGGTAAAGGATCCTTCACCAGTTGAAGGATGTTGCGAACCACCATTACCCCCTTCTGGGGGTTGGGGTTGGTTTGCAATGAGGTGTTGTTGCTGCTGAGTGGGGAAAGGATTATTAAGGACAACGGGGATCCTACCAGTATCCTTTTTAGCAATGAAATTTGTGCATTCTTGAAGATGCGAGCAGCAATTAGGTCATGTGGTCTTCAGCACAGATTTTGCAAGGGAATCTAGCTGGTTTATCCTTTCCATCGTCAGGAGGCACAGCAGCCTTCTGCTTTTGGTTTTACTGCTTTGTCGACTACTCCTCAGAAGGAGTGGTCTTTTTCTTATTCTTCTTGTTCTTACCACCAGGTTTTTTCATATACTGCACAGAGTTTATCGCGGTGGTAGGAAGAGTAGTCAATTTGGTAGAGGGGTCCACTAACATCTGGGCAATGTGACCACTGATTTTTTTTACACCAGTCCTGGAGGTTGCGCCGATAATCCCATCGGCGTGCACTTAGGGGTGCTGAGTAACGGAAGCGTTAGAGTTGTGAGGGGAATTGGGGATTACGTTGTAAAGAGTGCCAAACTATGAATATATCAGATCTAAGTGTTGGGTGCGACATATGGATTGGTCTTCTGTGGTCGCACCACCTAAGGCAACATCCTTAGTGATTTGAGTGAGTAGGGACTTGCAGGACCAGTCCGCTAAGAGATAGTCTAGGAGGGGAGCTTTGACTAACCTCCGCCTACTTCTCCATTCATGTATATGATCAGAGATGTGGGTGGCGGTATCCTGACATAATGAAGTGAGGAATTATTGTCCCAGTCTCATAGCGGATGGGTAGCTGGAAGTGCTTTAAGAATTCCATCGCTATAGCATCAAAGGTATTTACTGACACGCATGGTAACTCAATGTACCACTTGGTTGCATTGCCAATAAGGGTGCGCGGAAAAAGACGTAACTGGATACTACCATCCACCATGGAGTTAGAAAAACACCAAAGATGATAGGTGGCAATATGGGTACTCGGATCCTCCCCTTGTTTCCCTTCAAACTTGGGGATGTTTGTCGGTATTTTATGCAGGATTTGCAGCCAGAGTAAGTTATGATAGATGGGGTCATTTTCTAAGTTTGTCCAAGTTAGGGATATCAAACGTTGCCAAAAAAGGCAGAGTGTGCGATGCCCCTGACTCAGACCAAGGCAATGACATATGAATTGAGGATCCTTGTGGTCCTCCCATCGAGTCCCAATATTATACACATGTTGTGTGGTATAGTAGTTGCCTTGGGGTATGGCATTGTAATGCAGATTTCCATGGGGAATGTGATGTTGGGGTATAGCATTGCCCCCAGGATAAGTAGTGCCACTTTGACTCATTTGAGATTGTGAGTAGGGTGCCCCCATGGATCGGTTGGGACCTCCTTGAGGATTCCCGCCTGCCATAGAACTAACCATATGCCCTTGACTGACATAAGGAGTGCTCATGTCAATCAGTGACTGACCACGCATGCCTGAAAATGGAGGGGGAACTATTACGTTCCCTACCAGTATATGCATATTGGGAATGCCCCCATATACTTGAATCTGGGGGTTAGAACTATACAATGGGTGCCAACCATATTGTTGGTTGAAGGGACACACACTAACCGTGCTATATTTAGCATTATAAGGAACGTTGTATGTAGCACTTGTCGAAGGTATAGAATTTGACACTAAAGGGGTGGAACCCAACATTGGCTGGGTTCCACTCATGGAGGGTGTCATGTGAGGGTTTGTACATGGGACAAATGGGATAGCAAGGTTCACCATCAACAGTGTTGTAGTGACTGTTGACTAGGGAAGTGGTGGAGGACCAAAAGTGTCCAAAACATTCCATGACCCATTAGTCGTCGACGGGATGCATGGAATTGTTCCAACTGAAGACACAGGGGGTATGCGAACCAGGAATGGGTCCAACAGATTCATGATCATAGGGTTATAGGGAGGAAGAAATCATGTAGTAAGGAAATCATCCAGTAAGATTGAATCGTCGGTTGTCCAAACAGATTCTATGTGAGATCATGGAGACTGATTTCCCAAATATGGGGAATCCAGTTCACTGGAGCTCGGCGGATATTCCACAATGGGTGGAGGAAGTCCTAAAAATCATCTAGATTGACGATGAGGGCCGAATGTAGCCACGGTGACTGATAACTTTTATCAATAAGTTTTATCGTGATCTTTGTTAAAGTCTCAATGATAACACTCAGGCGCCTAAAAAAATAAAAAATAAAGATAAAAAATACACTAAGTGACACAATCAGCAAATAGAGGGAAATGAACTTGTCTGATAAGCACCGATCGCTGGAGATGAAACCAAATATCACAATGAATAACAGATAGGGCTGGCCAAATGTATAGTTACAGTTACTCTAGAGCTTTGCCCAAACCTCAGGTTGAGGGGCCAAGTACTCTCGTGAAGAAAACCACCCTCCCAAAAACTGAAGACAAAGTAGGTCCGTCTGTGTTAGGTACTAGGGTAGCCCGCCCCAGTCACCTTTTGTAAGTCCCTAAAAGTATGGCCACTAAGGATACCTCAAATCATAGACACTACTAGGGAGGACATAGTCGCAGACAGTATGCTGTGTGGGCAGGATACCTAAGTCCCAGACTCAGCTCTGAAATCCCTGAAGGGATCGCCAGTACACAGAATAACAAAATGATTTGCAAGAGAAGGGGGGTTACCTTCACTTACAGTTTGATGTTGTCTCATACTTAGCTCCGCTTTGACTGGAGTGGTCCTGGTAGTATGAGTGCAGAACGAATTTTCTCTCTTTTAATGACACTAGTTTTGGTTTCTGATATTGGGTAGTTTATTCACACTGCCTATCCCAAGATCTTAGCCTGAATTAATGTTTATTTGCTCTGTAAAGAGTTACTAATTGATTTTAGGTAAATTTTATGTGTACCTTTTTAGTGTCTTCAGTAGGGGTGTTTACAAATGATGTGTGGTGGGACTTTGACTCAAAAATCATGCAAAATACAATGCTTCAAAATATTCAATTCGATGAAATACGTTGTATTCTACGAGTGAGAGTCTTTCATACATTCATATTTGTTCCACGCATCCTAGTCACTAATACACAACATGACCAATAGAAATCTTCCCAATGCTTTCTAACAACTATTTGAAAACAAAATAAAGCAGATTTTAACCAGCTAAGCAGAAGAATGAATAAAAAAATGTGGATTTTTCTTTTATAAAAACTTTTTTAAGAAAGAAAAAAAAAAACTTATTTCCTAAAAAAATCTTTCAGGATGTTAGTGTCAGTCTTTTCAGCCTTCCTCCAGTGATCAAACATGCTCTTACAAAGTGATTTTAAGGTGTCAAGGTCAAATTTTGTCATTTCAGTGAGTCTTCAAGAAAAATTTGGTCACTAGGCATTAGGTCTAGGGTTTGATTTTACCCTTGTCAAATTTGTCCAAATGTTGGTCCATGTCACCGTTCAGTTGAGTGTACCATCATTCAAATAGTTTTCATTATCATGTCAAGTCCCACTGGGTCATTTTACACCTTGTTCATGCTTCAGTTGTGCCTAGGTAAGGTCATTTCCCTCTCCTAGGGTTTTGAAGGAAATTTCACTTGGACGGTCAAATCATCGGAAAAACTTGTATCCTGATGTTCATACACCTTCCCCTATCCTCAAAGTACCTTATCAAACACTTCCCATCACTAAGATCCCCCAAATTCCTCATTTTCGCACAAACCCTAGTTTCTTGCTACAACCTGGCAATTTTCTAGGTTGGACTTGCTTTTTTCTTTTTTGGACCCCTTCCCCTCACTCAATATTTGAAATTCCACTTTCCCCTACTTCTTAACATCCCTCCCTACTTCAAAAATTTTCCAAAGAATTTAGAAGCCGCTTATCCCCTTTATGTCGCTTCATTTCATCAAATCCTTTGTTCCACACATCGGGATAGGTTTCACTCAAATGATGTTTCTGAGCAATAGAAGATGAATTTTTAACACCTGAGAGAGTTTTTTGTCAACAACATGCCAAGGAAGAGAAACCTCCTTCACTTTTTACACAGGTGTCATGGTTTTGGAGATATTTCAAAAATACAATTGCCTCGAGGAGAATTGATGCACCTCTGAAGTGACCTTGGGAAAATCAAGTTTTATCCTAGCTATGTTGGCCAAATGACTTACTTTATGAGCGAAATGATAACTTGACACAAATATACTTCTAATGCGCTATCATGAGCTCAATTTGGAGTTGAGGAAGGCATTCAAAAGTTGACTGCAACGGCACTCTACCTTTAGGCACCCTGATTTGGCACATTTTGACCAGTCTTGGGCGATTTAATTTTTGACAAGAAAAATGAACTCCAAATTTAAAAATTCTAGTTGGGTTGGAAATTAGACACAAATACCTTTCCAACGCGCTATTCTGTACCCAATTTCGACACTGGGAAGGCCTCCAAAAGTCACCTGGAAAAGAGCATGATGCACAGAGGGAGCACGGTGCACAGAGAGAGCGCGGTGCATAGGGAAAAAGGGGCCTGCAATTGTGCCATTTTGCCTCAACTTTCTTGTGAAGCCCATCAAATTGCAAGGTAGGCTCTATAACATCACTTTTTTATCACATTTTATGAGTGATATGGTGGTTATATGCCTATGATTGAATGTAACAAATTTCATAAAGACAACCACAAGAAGACACCTATTCAGCTGGAGATAGGGGCTGATTGAATGATTTTGCTCGAGAGTATCCACATCCACTTAGAGAAGTTGTTGGCGAAAGCAAACAAGAATAGGGATCACCATCACATCATGAGGCTTCTTTGCATGATGAGGAGCTCATTTAACATGATTTTGACCTAGTTGACTTGGAGGAACAAGATGAGCATAAATCCATACAACAAGTCATCAAAGAGAAGTATTCTCAGATCATGTAGGTAAAGGACAATTTGATAAGGGCCAAATTTATCATTTCATTCCTTGATCAAGAAAATAGTCAGCTTAAAGCACAACATCTATCTATGGAGAAAGAACAATTCAAAGTCAAGAAACAAGAGATGAAGGGAAAGGAATTGGTGGACCATGATAACATTGAGCACCATGAAGAACATGTGGCAAGAAAAAGGCCAAGAACAAGTTTTTCACCATGAGCATCTCAGATGTATATTTTCCCTCACCTTGATGGAAGACAAAATCACCATTGCAAGGAATGATTTCATGTTTTCAATATATTCCATCTCTCAAGCTACAGGCATACCAAACCATGGTGAAAATTGGTTCAAAGACATGAACCTAGACCTAGAAAAGTACAAACCCTAACTGAAATCATAATATAAAGAAACTCACTCACATGTTTTCCCAATCAGATAATTTTTGGAGATATATGCACCATTAATGAAGGTTGTCATGAAATTCTTCACATGTGAGGGAAAATTTTCCAGGTTGCATCAATATCACATAACGCTTCTCATGCACTTTACGGTAACCAAGTCGCTCAATTTGAGTAGTTACTTGTATAGGAGCTTAACCAAGATGTCTAAAAAGGTGAAATTGAAAGGAAAAGTTCATTATCCCAGTCTCTTTAATCATAGCTTGATAAAGGTTATGGTTCTCCATCAGTTGACAAAAAATAACATGACATGGGACACTTTCATTGAGGCAGCTTTGAACATGCATATAACTACTTCACCAAGCCAGCACCAAACTATGTCAGCACAGTCAATGGAGGTTGGGTCATCAAGAAAGAATGATGAGGTTCCAAGGAACCTAAGACTGAGGTGACCAATACATATCAAAGAGGCAAAAGGATTGTGTTTTCTCCTAAAACAGAGGTAAGGAGTCAGTGCATGATGAGGGGCCTTCAGGAGAGTCATCAGGTGAACGAGAGACCGAGTTCGTTCTCCTTCACAATTATGAGACCGATATAGAGCCAACAAATGCAGAGCTTAGAGAGGTCATTCAGGAATAGCAATCAGAGATTGAGGCCTTGTCCCTTAACTTGGAGAGGGCCAAGTGGAACATGAAGTACCTGGAGCAGAGAAAAAAGAAGCATGAGGACTAGCAGGTGATCATGGAGCTGCAAAACATTCGAGAGCATTGCCAAGCTGCTCAAAGAAGAAGGGTTGAGCTCACATCTTTGGAGCAAGAAATCAATGAGGATAGGGAGGCCAACCTTGAATAGGGTCAACATGCATTTGGAGAGGCTACTAGACAAGGCCGACAAAGACCTTTCTCTGTTGAGATACATGGCATTTCATTACAGGGCATGAAACATGAGCGCCAAGGCCCGAATAAATAGTTTAAAAGCAAAATTGAGGAAAGCAACAAGGAGGGAAAAAGAGGCAAAAGAGAAAGATAGGCTTAGAATATTGCCTGAGGCTTCCTTGGCTCAACATGGCACCCCATAGAGAACCTCCAACCCAAATTTCAAGAAATTTCGGGAATTTTTGGTCACATGGAAATTTTTTGGGCAAAAAATAGGGATTTTCGCCTTGTGCGCCGCGCCACTGGCGCGACCTTAAAATTATAGAGCTCCAAATGAGGAATGGCTTGCAGTTTTGGATTAAGCATGTTAAAGCATTACTACTGGTGTCCAGGCAAGAAATTTGGGCAAGATCTGAGCCTCCTAGAAGTCAAAAACACCCAAAAAAATGGCCTCTCTGCCACTTTTTTGACACACAAAAAGCAGTCTTGGGAGAATGGCAATTTGGAGGGGCAAATGAGCACCAAATTCAAAAATGCTAGTTGGGTTAGAAAGTAGACAGGACAGGCTTTCTAATAAGCCCACTTGGGCATATTTTGGACACCTGTAATTGCCCCAAAACAGGCCCCAAAGTGGCACGATGCACAGAGAAATTGGCGCGGCGCACAGAGGAAAAACTGCCAATTTGCTCCCATTTCGCGAAATTTCAGTTTGCGACTTCTCCAAGTGGGCCCGGTCATCTAAAATTCAGTGTTTGGCACCAAAGGAGGAATTTAAAGTGTTTTTTCTCCATATTGGCATCTATCGAAATGGCGAAGGAAGGCAAAGGGTCACCCAGGACAAATGTCATGTTTGTGAGCGCTGCACCTGTAGCTGATGGTTGGCTCTCCATCTCCATTTTGTAATGATTCGAGTAACTCCCCAACCCTTGGATGTTCTATCTCTTCCTCACACATTCTATATATTGTAGGCAAGCTATTTTCAAATCGTTGGTTGGCTTGTAACTTCTGGGAGACTGTAGGAAAGAAACTTTGTTTCTTCACTATGTATTTTTTACAGAGAATTAATGAAAGGTAGTGGCTCTGTTTCATGAGTTCTTGTGGTTGTGAGTGTAGAAAATGTGTCTCTTATGTTTTTCATATGTATTTCGTTATGTTTCATAATTCAATTCATTTTCATTTCCAGTGAAATTTTCTGAGTGAGATTAGGTAGAATTCAATTTTATTGCTTTGCCTGTGGGAAAATTTCATGTTCAGTGTTATTCTTCTGTTGAAAAGGATTCATGTCACTATGCCCTTTTCACTTTCTTCAGCAATCTATTCATGCCACTGTACCTCAAACTAAATTGTTACATTTTCCACCTACCTTGCCTCACAGAATAATCTGTTCCTTTGTATTAAATTCTTTGTTCTTTGCTCAACACTAGTCCCATAACATCCTAGAAGCTCGGTCATTCATGAAAATTGTTTCCAGAATCCCTATTCACTTACTAGCCTAAGGTAAATATTGCGTTGTAAGTCATATCAGACTGTTTTCGATCATCTATTCACTGAGCGTGACTCAGAGAGAGCCCTCTCCTGCTCTGGTAGGGCTAGCTACCAGAATGAGCGTGGTTTGTGGTTACCCTAATTTTTGCCTTCCTTCAGCCTAAGGAAGATTTAGATGCTAACATAGTGGCGACTCTGCTGGGGAACGAAAATGGTTTGCTTGAAGATTGTTTTTCCCTGGTACATATCTCAAGTTCAAAGCTGATTGTTGACGGTGAACAACAATTAGACATAAGAAGACGGATGAAATCATTCACCTGGCGACTCCTTTCACTGAAGAATTCAACAGCCGTTGCTTCATGGTGACTCCACTGCAGAGAGGTCAGTAGCTTTGAGATTTTCAAGATGGATCGGGTTGCAAGAAGATACGCTGCCATGAGCAGAGATCACATCCCAATTTTTCCAAATAAAATTCTGAAGGTAGATTGGTCAAGGAATCTGCCTACGTTTAAAGATGATGGTAAGAAGGACGCTGCTTTACATCTAGTTCGATTTCACATGCATATTCGCAGTTGAATGTTGATTTTCTTGAAGATTGCTTAATGAAGATATTCATGGCCACTCTAGAAGGTGATGCCCAATCTTGGTATGAAATTTTGTCGTCGCTTGTATTTATTGTTTAAAGGATTTTCATGCCATGTTCATTGAAAGATATAAAGACTCTTATCCATCATTAAAATCTAGTTCATGACTGTTGCAAACATGCTTCTACTTTTATTGAAAGCCTTGAAAAATACTATGAGGATGATAATTTTATGGATGATGAGATCATGGAAGCCTTGTACGAGAATCCATTTCAGCAACATGAAGAGAAATTAGAGGAGCCCCATCAAGATGCTCAGGAAACATTGCAGCGGAATCAAGATCTTTGTGCGGTGGAAAATGAAGGAACTTTGCATCTTGACAGTCAACATGAATTACATGAAATAGATCAGCAGGTTGAAGAGTTCCATATGGACAAAAATGAGGAAAGAAGTTTTATTTCAGATCTAGTTGAAATAAATGAAGATACGCAGGAAAATGATGTTCCAATCTCAGAAAATGATGATGATAAACCAGATCGAGAAACATATTGTGATGAGGAAAAACATGTTGTTCTGGATCTCACAAAAGAGAATTGCATTGTTGAGGCCGCCTTAAATGAAGAAGACAGAGTTACAGACCTAAATGCCCTCATCTCATCAGAACATAACCTTCCTAACAAGGTAATTCAGTCAATTCATGAATAGCAAGAGGATATCTTTGTTCAAGTAGGTGAAAAAGTTTCTATGGATGAATTCATGATAGAGGACAAAAAGGTCATGCTTGAGTTTCACGAAGCATTTGAAGTTTCTTTTCTTATGATTAATGAATGTAATGAGAATCTGGTTGTCATATGATATGAAGATAACCTACAAGATGTTCAGAATACCGAAGATCTGACCATTCAGGTTGCCATTTCAGATTCTTTTTCATATGTTTCATGTTTTGAAATGTTCTTTGAAGAGGAAATCCACTCATCTGCTTGTTCAGAATTTTTTGAGGACCAGAAGCATACTTTTTCTAAAGTATATTGTGAAAATAGATCAGCATCACAAGAAATGGACCCCTTATTTCTTCAGCAGGGGGTAAATCTTCATGTTTTTCAGGATCCAATGGCAAATCTGTTGTGGTCAGCAGTGATAGTGATTATTGCAGTGTTCAGTGATGAAGGAGATCATGGTCAATTATGTTTTTGGAGGTCCAGTCACCAGTATTTGTTGTTGACCAGAAGATCTGATCCGGAGAATAAATCAAGGAGGCATCTACTTGATTGGTTACATTGGAAGACACATTAGACATGATTGTACATATTGCATTAGTATGTAGGTGGCTGTCATCATGATTTGAAACCCTCGAATCTTGATGGACTACTACAATTGAATAAGTTTTGTCAGTTCTTGTTTTAGTTAAGTCAATCATGAGTCATTTCCTTTTGCATAGAGTCAAGTTTTTCAGTCATTTCAATTCGCATTGAGTCAGTTTCAGTCAAGTTTCAGTCAATAAATTGAGTCATGTTGGTTTTTTGGAATAATGGACTCCATAGCCCAATGGACGAAGGCACTGTCTGCTCACCCAAAGATCTGCAGTTCTTGGTACCTCCAAGGAGTTGCCATCCCTATTGGAGCCAATTTTAGTGGCAGTCTTTGCAGCCTTCCTCCAGTGATCAAACATGCTCTTACAAAGTGATTTTAAGGTGTCAAGGTCAAATTTTGTCATTTCAGTGAGTCTTCAAGAAAAATTTGGTCACTAGGGATTAGGTCTAGGGTTTGATTTTACCCTTGTCAAAGTTGTCCAAATGTCGGTCCATGTCACGGTTTAGTTGAGTGTACCATCATTCAAAGTGTTTTCATTTTCATGTCAAGTCCCACTGGGTACACCTTGTTCATGCTTCAGTTGCGCCTAGGTAAGGTCATTTCCCTCTCCTAGGGTTTTGAAGGCAATTTCTCTTGGACGGTCAAATCATTGGCAAAACTTGTATCCTGATGTTAATAAACCTTCCCCTATCCTCAAAGTACATATCAAACACTTCCCATCATTGAGATCCCCCAAATTCCTCATTTTCGCACAAACCCTAGTTTCTTGCTACAACTTGGCAATTTTCTAGGTTGGACCTGTGTTTTGCCTTTTTGGGACCCTTCCCATCACTCAATCTTTGAAATTCCACTTTCCCCTACTTCTTAACATCCCTCCCTACTTCCAATAATTTTCCCAAGAATCTAGAATCCGCTTATCCCCTTCATGTCGCTTCATTTCGACAAATCCTTTATTCCACACATCGGGATAGGTTTCACTCAAACGATGTTTCTGAGCAATAGAAGATGAATTTTTGAAAACTGAGAGATTATTTTGTGCAAAACATGCCAAGGAAGAAAAACCTCCTTTTTTACACAGGTTTCATGGTTTTGGAGAAATGTCAAAAATGCAATCGCCTCGAGGAGAATTGATTCACCTCTGAAGTGACCTTTGGAAAATCACGTTTGCGCCTAGCTTTGTTGGCCAAATGACTTTCTTGATGAGCCAAATGATAACTAGACACAAAACACTTTCCAATGAGCTATCATGAGCTCAATTTGGAGTTGAGGAAGGCATTCAAAAGTTGACTGCAACGGAACTCTGCCTTTAGGAAGCCTCATTTGGCACATTTTGACCAGTCTTGGGAGATTTTATTTTTGGTAGGGTAGATGAACTCCAAATTGAAGCATTCTAGTTTTCTTAGAATTTAGACGCAAATACCTTTCCAACAAGCTATCCTGCACCCAATTTGGACACCAGGAAGGCCTCCAAACGTCACCTGGAAAAGATCGCGATGCATGGAGGGAGCACGGCACACTGGGAGGAAATTTCCAGTGTAAATTTACACTGGTGCGGCGCATAGGGAAAAAAGGCCTGAAATTGTGCCATTTTGCCTCAAATTTCTTGTGAAGCCCATCAAATTGCAAGGTAGGCTCTATAACATCACTCTTTTATCAAATTTTGTGAGTGATATGGTGGTTATATGCCTATGATTCAATTCAACAAATTTCATAAAGACAACCACAAGAAGACACCTATTCAGCAGGAGATAGAGGCTGATTGATAGATTTGGCTCGAGAGGATCCACATCCACTTAGAGAAGTTGTTGGTGAAAGAAAACAAGAACAAGGATCACCATCACATCATGAGGCTTCTTTGCATGATGAGGAGCTCATTGAGCATGATTTTGACCTAGTTGACTTGGAGGCACAAGATGAGCATAAATCCATACAACAAGTCATCAAAGAGAAGTATTCTCAGATCATGTAGGTCAAGGACAATTTGATAAGGGCCAAATTTATCATTTCATTCCTTGATCAAGAATATAGTCAGCTTAAAGCACAACATCTACCTATGGAGAAAGAACAATTCAAAGTCAAGAAACAAGAGATGGAGGGAAAGGAATTGGTGGACCATGATAACATTGAGCACCATGAAGAACATGTGGCAAGAAAAAGGCCAAGAACAAGTTTTTCACCATGAGCATCTCAGATGTATATTTTCCCTCACCTTGATGGAAGACAAAATCACCATTGCAAGGAATGATTTCATGTTTTCAGTAGATTCCATCTCTCAAGCTACAAGCATACCAAACCATGGTGAAAATTGGTTCAAATACATGAACCTAGACCTAGAAAAGTACAAACCCTAACTGAAATCATAATATAAATAAAAACTCACATGTTTTCCCAATCAGATAATTTTTGGAGATATATGCACCATTAATGAAGGTTGTCATGAAATTCTTCACATGTGAGGGAACATTTTCCAGGTTGCATCAATATCACATAATGTTGCTCATGCACTTTACAGCAACCAAGTCACTCAATTTGAGTAGTTACTTGTATAGGAGCTTAACCAAGATGTCTAAAAAGGTGAAATTGAAAGGAAAAGTTCATTATCCCAGTCTCTTTAATCATAGCTTGATAAAAGTTATTGTTCTCCATCAGTTGACAAAAAATAACATGACATGGAACACTTTCATTGAGGCAGCTTTGAACATGCATATAACTACTTCACCAAACCAGCACCAAACTATGTCAACACAGTCAATGGAGTTTGGGTCATCAAGAAAGAATGATGAGGTTCCAAGGAACCTAAGACTGAGGTGACCAATACATATCAAAGAGGTAGAAGGATTGTTTTTTCTCCTAAAACAAAGGCAACGAGCGAGCGCATGATGAGGGGCCTTCAGGAGAGTCATCAGGTAAACAAGAGACCGATTTCGTTCTCCTTCACGATGATGAGGAATAGCAATCAGAGATTGAGGCCTTGTCCCTTAACTTGGAGAGGGCAAAGTGGAACATGAAGTACCTGGAGAAGAGAAACAAGTAGCTTGAGGACCAGCAGGTGATCATGGAGCTGCAAAACATTCGAGAGCATCGCCAAGCTGCTCAAAGAAGAAGGGTTGAGCTCACATCTTAGGAGCAAGAAATTAATGAGGATAGGGATGCCAACCTTGAAGAGGGTCAACATGCATTTGGAGAGGCTGCTAGACAAGGCCGACAAAGACCTTTCTCTATTGAGATACATGGCATTTCATTCCAGGGCACGAAACATGAGCGCCAAGGCCCGAATAAAGAGTTTAAAAGCAAAATTGAGGAAAGAACCAAGGAGGGAAAAAGAGGCAAAAGAGAAAGATAGGCTTAGAATCTTGCCTGAGGCTTCCTTGGCTCAGCATGGCACCCCATAGAGAACCTCCATCCCAAATTTCAAGCAATTTTGGGAATTTTTGGTCACATGGAAATTTTTTGAGCAAAAAACAGGGATTTTCGCCCTGTGTGCCGCGCCACTGGCACGACCTTAAAATTCTAGAGCTCCAAATGATGAATGGCTTGCAGGTTTGGATTCAGCGTGGAAAAGCATGACTACTGGTGTCCGGGCAAGAAATTTGGGCAATATATGAGCCTCCTAGAGGTCAAAAACACCCAAACAATGGCCTCTCTGCCACGTTTTTGACACACAGAAATCCGTCTTGGGAGAATGGAGATTTGGAGGGGAAAATGAGCACAAAATTCAGAAATTCTAGTTGGGTTAGAAAGTAGACAGGACAGGCTTTCCAATAAGCCCACTTGGGCACATTGTGGACACCTACAAGTGGCCCAAAATAGGCCCCAAAGTGGCTCGATGCACAGAGAAATTGGCACAACGAACAGAGGAAAAACTGCCAATTTGCTCCCATTTCGCCAAATTTCGGTTCGCGACTTCTCCAAGTGGGCCCGGTCATCTACACTTTAGTTTTTGGCACCAAAGAAGGAATTTAAAGTGTTTTTTCTCCATATTGGCATCTATCCAAGTGGTGAAGGAAGGCAAAGGGTCACCCAGGACAAATGTCATGTTTGTGAGCGCTGCACCTGTAGCTGATCGTTGGCTTGCCATCTCCATTTTGTAATGATTCGAGTAACTCCCAAACCCTTGGGTGTTCTATCTCTTCCTCACACATTCTATATATTGTAGGCAAGCTATTTGCAAATGGTTGGTTGGCTTGTAACTTCTGGGAGACTATAGGAAAGAAACTTTGTTTCTTCACTATGTATTTTTGACAGAGAATTAATGAAAGGCAGTGGCTCTGTTTCATGAGATTCTTGTGGTTGTGAGTGTAGAAAATGTGTCTCTTATGTTTTGCATATGTATTTCGTTATGTTTCATAATTCAATTCATGTTCATTTCCAGTGAAATTTTCTGAGTGAGATTAGGTAGAATTCAATTTTATTTCTCTGCCTGTGGGAAAATTTCATGTTCAGTGTTATTCTTCTGTTGAAAAGGATTCATGTCACTATGCCCTTTTCACTTTCTTCAGCAATCTATTCATGCCATTGTACCTCAAACAAAATTGTTACATTTTCCGCCTACCTTGCCTCACGGAATAATCTGTGCCTTTGTATTAAATTCTTTGTTCTTTGCTCAGCACGGGTCCCATAACATCCCAGAAGCTCGGTCATTCATGAAAATTGTTTCCAGAATCCCTATTCACTTACTAGCCTAAGGTAAATATTGCGTTGTAAGTCATCTCAGACTATTTTTGATCATCTATTCACTGAGCGTGACTCAGAGAGAGCCCTCTCCTACTCTGGTAAGGCTATCGACCAGAATGAGCGTGGTTTGTGGTTACCCTAATTTTTTCCTTCCTTCAGCCTAAGGAAGAATTAGGTGCTAACATAGTGGCGACTCTGCCGGGGAACGAAAATGGTTTGCTTGAAGATTGTTTTTCCCTGGTACATATCTCAAGTTCAAAGCTGATTGTTGATGGTGAACAACGATTAGACATAAGAAGACGGCTGAAATCATTCACCTGGTGACTCCTTTCACTGAAGAATTCAGCAACTGTTGCTTCATGGTGACTCCACTGCAGAGAGGTTAGTAACTTTGAGATTTTCAAGATGGATCGGGTTGCAAGAAGATACGCTGCCATGAGCCGAGATCACATCTCAAGTTCTCCAAATAAAATTCCAAAGGTAGATTGGTCAAGGAATCTGCCTACATTTAAAGATGATGGTAAGAAGGACGCTGCTTTACATCTAGTTCAATTTCACATGCATATTCGCAAGTTGAAGGTTGATTTTCTTGAAGATTGCTTAGTGAAGATATTCATGGCCACTCTAGAAGGTGAAGCCCAATCTTGGTATGAAAGTTTTCCGTCAGCTTGTATTTATTGTTTAAAGGATTTTCATGCCATGTTCACTGAAAGATATAAAGACTCTTATCCATCATTAAATCTAGTTCATGACTGTTGCAAACATGCTTCTACTTTTATTGAAAGCCTTGAAAAATACTATGAGGATGATTATTTTATGGATGATGAGATCATGGAAGCCTTGTACGAGAATCCATTTAAGAAACATGAAGAGAAACTAGAGGAACCCCATCAAGATGCTCAGGAAACATTTCAGCAGAATCAAGATCTTTGTTCGGTGGAAAATGAAGGAACTTTGCATCTTGACAATCAACAAGAATTACATGAAATAGATCAGCAGGTTGAGGAGTTCCATATGGCCAAAAATGAGGAAAGAAGAAGTTTTATTTCATATCTGGTTGAAATAAATGAGGATACGCAGGAAAATGATGTTCCAATCTCAGAAAATGATGATGATAAACCAGATCGAGAAACAGATTGTGATGAGGAAAAACATGTTGTTCTGGATCTCATAGAAGAGAATTGCATTGTTGAGGCCACCTAAAATGAAGAAGACAGAGTTATAGATGTTACACTAAAATTTGTCACCATGATTATCTGCAGTTAATATGGCCCCATCAATAGCCATATTGTCCTCCTTGTCAAGCCCCATACCTCTGCTCTTCATGTCAAAC
>APFE031314753.1:0-22769 GCA_000404065.3 Pinus taeda | reverse complement strand
GGAGAGAGAGAGAGAGAGAGAGAGAGAGAGAGAGGGGGGGAGAGGGGGAGTGGCAGAGAGAGTGGGAGAGAGGAAGGGTGAGGGGAAGAGAGCAGAAGATGAGAAGAGGGAGATAGAGAGAGAGGGGGAGAGAGGGAGAGGGAGAAGGAGGGAGAGTGAGAGAGAGAGAGGGAGGAGGAAAGGGAGTGAGATGAAGAGTGAGCATGAGAAAGGGAGGGGAGAGGGAGGGGAAGAGAGGGCGGGAGGGTGGTGGGGGAGAGAGAGAGAGAGAGTAGGAGGGGGAGAGAGAGACCTAGCGATAGGGAGAGAGTGAGATAGAGAGAGAGGGAGGGAAGGAGACGAAGAAAGAAGAGAGGGGGAGGGAGTGAGGGTGAGAGAGGGGGTAGTGGGACGAGAGAGGGAGTTTGGGGGAAGGAGATGGGGAGGGAGAGAGAGTGAGAAAGAGAGATAGTAGGGGCAGAGAGAGAGATGAGTGGGAGAGAGAGATCCAATTAGAGAGAGTAGGAGAGGGAGAGGGTGAGGGCATTGGGGACGGGAAGAGAGCGGGAAAGGGGGAGGGCAAAGAGGGAGAAAGAGAGGGAGAGGGAGGGAGAGTTGGGGGAGGCGGCAAGGAGAGGAGGAGAGATAAAGTGATAAGGAGTGCGAGAGAGAGAGGGGGAGTGGGGCAAGAAGGGATGGACGGATACATATGGTGAGTGGGAGTGCACGAGAGTGGGGGAAGGGGATATGGTGAGAGAGGGGGAGAGGGAGAGGGAGAGGAAGGGAGATGAAGGGAAAGAGAGGGATGGGGGAGGGAAGAGAGGGAGGGGGGGTGAGGGAAGAGAGGGAGGGGGATGGAGGGAAGAGAGGGATGGGGAGGGAAGGAAGAGAAGCAGAGAGAGAGGGAGAGAGGGAGAGTGAGAGAGAGGGAGTGAGGGAGAAGGACAAAGAGAGAGGGAGTGGCAGAGAGATAGAGGGAGAGGGAGAGGGGTGGAAAAGAGAGGGGGGAGAATGTGAGAGAGAGGGAGTGAAGGTGGGAGAGAGAGGGTGGGGGAGAGAGAGATAGAGGGCGAGAAATATAGGAGAGAGAGAAATAGAGAGAGAGGTTGAGGAGTAAGTGGAGGAGGTTGGGGAGGAGGAGGGGGAGGATGGTAGGGAGGAGGAGGAGGTAGGGAGCTAGGGATGTGCGGGAGCATGCAGAGGGGGAGGAGGACGAGGAGGAATAGGACATGCGGGTGGGGGCAAAATAGGTAAACAAGGAGACAAAGGAGGGTGGGAGTAGGAGGAAGGGTGCGAGGGGGAGGCGGTGGGAGAGGAGGAGGAAGAAGTGGAGGGGGAAGATGAGGAGGAGGGGGCAGATGTGGAAGAGGGGGAGGGTGAGGATAAGGAGGAGTGACGGAGGGAGGGATAGGAGGAGGGGAGGAGGCGAGGAGAGAGGAGAAAATGAAGGTGGGGAAGGGGAGAGGAGGAAGAAGGGGGGAACGTAGAGGTGGAGGCAGGGGAGGGTACATGAGGCAGATGCGGGGAGGGGAGGGGAGGAGGAGGATGGGGGATGCAAGGGAGGAATGGGTGCGCGGTGAAGAGGATGAGACTGGGGGGGAAATAGTGTGAGGAGGAGGAGGAGGCTTGGAAGGGGAGAAAAAGGAGGAGGAGGGGAGAGAGACATGACTAGGGAGGCGTGTTAGGAGGACGAGCAGGGGGGGGAAGGGCAGCAAGAGGACGAGGACAGAGTGGGGGAAGAAAAGGATGGAGAGGATGAGGATGAGGTAGTGAGAGAGGAGGGGGAATATTTTGAGGCAAAGAAGTGGGGAGAAGGAGGTAGTGGGGAGGAGGTGGAGGGGGAAGAGAGGGAGTGAGAGGGGAAGGACAGGGAGGAAGAGGGGGAGGAAGGTGGGTGAGTAGGGAGAGGAGTTGAGGGTATAGGTGAAAAAGGAGGCGGGGGAGGAGGTAGATACATGGGGGGAGGAGGGGGACAATGAGGAGGGAGATAAGGTAGATGAGGACTAGGAGAAGGAGGAGGGGGTGGAAAGGAAATAGGAAGAAGAGGTGGAGGGGAAATAGGTGAAGGAGGGGGTTGGGGGAGGATGAGGAAGAGTGTGAGGATTGGGACCTAGAGGAGGAGGAGGATGGGGAAGAGAGGAAGGAGGAGGAGGGGATGGTGGAGGTGGTGGAAGAGATGGAGGGGGAGGAGGCAATGGAGGAGGAAGAGCCAGAGGTGGCAGATGAGGAGGAGGAGGAGGAGGAGTTGGGGGGAGGGCGCAAGGAGGGGTGGAGAGTATGTGGGGGAGGAGGCAGAAGAGTTGGAGTAGGAAGAGGTAGAGGAGGAGGTGAAGGAGGTGGGGGAGGAGGAATAGAGGGGGAGGGTAGGAAACAAGAGATGAGGTGGAAGAGGTGTAGGGAGAGAAGGGGGAGGAGGAAAAATAGGTGGAGCGGGAAGAGATAGAGGAGGAGGTGAAGGAGGCAGGGGAGGAGGAGGATGATGAGTAGGAGGAGGGTGAGGCAACATGAGAGGAGGTGGAAGAGGCATAGATGGAGGATGGGGACGAGGAGGAGGCGGTGGGGGAAGAGGGGGAGGCAGATGAGTGTGGGAGGGAGGGGAAGGAAGCAGAGCGAGAGGTGGAGGTGGAGGCGAGGGAGGGGAATAGGAGGCAGGGGAGGATGCAGAAGTGGAGGAGAGGAGGCGAAGGAGGAGGAGGTGGAGGAGGAGGTCAAGGCTGTGGGGGAGGCAAAGGTGGGGGGTGGGGTTCCTTAAAACGTAGGGTTGACCAAATTTGATCATGGTCAATTATTTAAATATTGCCTACGAAAGTTTGACTACATTTATCTAATGTGGTTGATTGTGTTAAAAAACTAATATGAATGAATAATAATATGCACTCACATTTGACCAAAGTTCAAGAGTGTTAATTGTCAAACATATTCAGACATAGTTCGACAATGGTTAACATGGTTTGACAATGATTGACAATTAGTATTAATATTAAAATTAAAATAATCATGAAAGACCTAAACCTAGTAATAATAATAAACTAAAAACTTAAACATAATAAAAAACTTAAATCTAAATTTAATAATAAAACATATTATATTATATTAAAACCAAACCTAATTTTTTTATAAAACCTACCCACTTACATATTAACACTTTGAAAACATAAAAAAAATATCATGAAACTAAAATAGTCTAATATAGTAGACCTTTTACTAAATAAAAAACCGTTATGGTTTACCATGATTTACATGATTTTATAATCTCTTACTACACTAAAAATTTAAAAATTTCATTGCCATATTTTTTTTAAATCATTTCGAATGTATAATATATAAAGATTGCTATAAAATAAGTATATATGTATAATATATACAAACTGTATTAAAACATGTAATTTTATATTGAAAGGTTAAAAATTGTCATTTAAAAAATGTCATCAAATGAAAAGTTAAGTGTTTTAGTTATGCCTCCAAAGCTCCAACAGTCATTCTAGAATATATCTACAATATATGTACATAGTTTCCATTTTAGGGTGTGTTACAACTATGGTTGCAAAAGTACACACTATATATATACAAGGTTTTATTAGATGACATAAACATCAAAACTATCTCATATTATATTAACACTAAAATTTAAACCTAAATAATTTTTAGGGTGTGGTATAACTATGGCCTCAAAAGTTCAACTTCATTGCAAGACACATGTTTTAATGGGCATGGCTATTTAAATTGTAATGCATATTTTAGAGTAAGAGGCACACATTAATATCAATGTTAATAATAATATTAACATTAATGGTAGTAGTAATATCAATATATTAACATTAATATTAATATATATTATATTGATTAATATATAAAAAATATGTTGTTAGTTATATTACTTGTATTAAGGAATAATATTAATAAATATTAATAAACAGTTTATTCACCAGAGACATAGATTATTCCTTTTGTTCCCTGAGAGGCAAAGGGAAGAGGCATGTAGTGTAATAAATTATTGAATCAAGACAACTGTACGCAGGGATCATAGTTAAATGTGTATCTCACTCGATGACAGGTAAATGAGGCATTCCAGTACTAGATCACTCTGATTATGGGTTGTGTATTGCAAAATAGATCAGCCAAATGATAGAGGAATCAATCTGCTTTCAGAAAAATCATTGGCATTGTTCCATTCCTGTAAATAAATTGATATGTTTAGTGTTGTTTGATTTTTTAAATTAAATCCTCAACATCCTTGGTGAGAGGCGACAGTATATATTGCTACTTTGTGCATAAATGGAGAGAAACAGGGCTGGACATGGTTGGATCTAGGTGGTGACCATCGTCAAATAATGGCCACCGAGAGAGTCTTATTCTACAGAACTTACTGTTTCTTGGTATTTTAAATCAGATCCTCTACATCCATGGTGAGGTGGTTTCTTGGTTTTCTAATTTAGAATCTAGATCCTCTGCATCCATTTTTCTTGGTTTTTAAAATTAAGTCCTAGGCATCCATGGTGAGGCACTTTCTTGGCTTTTTAAATTAGATCATCTGAATCCATGTTACAGAAAGTGAGAGAAATCAGGCATGCCTTTTGAATATGGTCGGCATGGAAGTGTTTTTCTTGAGGAGAAATTCCTGAGAGCCTACTGTTAAAAGATGGAGTTAACGACGACCCTTACCTTAGCAAGTTTTGAAGGGCATAATTACACCTTCGTATATGGTGCTTAGGCTGGTGCTTGCTCTAGAATTGGCTTTTGTGTTCCATTATTGAGTGATGGACTTATGCTGCAAGGTTGCTCGTCACATCATTTGTTTAACGCATCGTCTCCCAATGCAGCAACCATTCTCGCAGATTATTCCTACTATGTAGACATTGAATCTAAGGGCTTCAACAACACTGCAACCCTTGAAAATATCATGTCTATCAATGTGGATTCATCCCTCGAAGGTAAGCACAACATTTTCTTGGCTGACTCTATTTTAAACTCATCATCAAATGCATGTGTCATTAAGAGATTGTTCAAATTGCATTCAATTTCTTGTAAAAGTGGGCAAGCTTCTCCCTTATCTTTCTATGTATTTCGTAAATAATATAAGGGGTTGTTTCTACATTATTATGGCTGGCCTAATAATACATCCCAAATATCTAGAGGTGTAACATCACACAATACCTCATGTGTGAACGACTTGATGTTGTAGGGAAGGTAAAACTGCTCGTGAAATCGAAGATCTCATCCTTGGTGAAGCCACAAGATACTTTATGACTGTGAGTGTGGTGTAGACGGTAGGCCCAACGGCTTCACAACCTTTACTGAAATGAGGTTTTTTTGGCTGCCACTATCGACAATGAATTGTAGTGGTCAACCCTTCGCCCACATTTGTGAGTGGAAAAGGTGCTCCCCCTCCTCTAGATCTTCAGACTCCTTCTTTTGGATATTGGTGGTGGAAATAGTGGCACTGGGATCCACTTCAATGATATTCTTCCCTTTTCCATTCCCCTTGTTAGGTTCTGACTCAGGATCGAAACATGCATCTGATTCAGAAGCTTTCAACTTAGCCACCAACTTTTGTTTGGTCTGACACTCACTTGTGTTGTGAGTGGGGCTTTTATGGAGCTCACACCACTTTCCTGTGTCGTTATTTGACTTTGTGGTGTTGTTGTTTTCGTGCGGCTTCGATAGTTTGTCTTGGGTCACCCTGCCTTGCCTTTGTCCTTTGGTCATCGGATTTGCAGATCCAAAGTCTCACTTCTTTTGTTTAAAAATCTGTTTGATTTTGATAACGTATCAGTAAGTCGTACCGAGAAAGGAGATGTTTAGAAACTCCATATCTTCCTAGATGTACCTGTGTAGGCAGCTGTGGTATTTGAGTACCAAATGCAGCTCAGAATCCTTGATACCCAACTGTGTGTGAAGGGTATGAAAAATGGAGGTCATTGTGGAGGAGTAGGTAGAGCGAGAAGAGGAGGAACAATAGGAGGGAGAGTTTGTGGAGGAGGAGGTGGAGGTGGAGATGGAGGAGGAGGTTGTGGAGGTGGAGGAGGTGGAGGTGGAGGAGGAGAAGGAGGAGGTGGATGAGAGGGTGGAGGTTGAGGTGGTGGTGGAGTAGGAGGTGGTGGAGATATAGGGGGCAGTGGAGGAGATGGAGGAGGAGGAGAAGATGGAGGTGGTGGAGGAGGAGGAGGATGGGGAGGAGGTGGATGTGGAGTTGGAGGTGTAGGAGGAGGTGGAGGTTGAGGTGTATTAGGAGGAGGAGGAGCTGGAGGTGGAGGAGGAGGAGGAGGGGGTTGAGGTGGTGGTAGATGCGGAGGTGGAGGTGCAGGATGGGGCAGAGCAGATGAAGGTGGAGTTGGAGGTAGATGTAGATGAAGTGGTGGTGGAGGTGGATGAAGAGGATGAAGTGTTGGTGTAGGAAGTGGAGGTAGATGAGGAGGGATAGGCATAGGCGAAGGTGGTGGAGGACGTGGCAGTTGACGTGGGGGAAGAGGAGGTCGAGGTGGAGGAGGGGGTCAAGGTTGAGGTGGTGGAGGTAGTGGAGGAAGAAGAGGTGGAGCTGGTGGTGGTGTAGGTGGTCAGGGATGTTGAGGTGGTGGAGGAGGAGGAGTAAAAGGTGGTGGAGGTGGAGCTCAAGGAGAGGAGGAGGTGGATGTGGACGAGGACGAGGATGTGGTGGTGGAGGTTGAGGTGGAGGTGGAGGTAGAGGAGGAGGAGGAGGTGATGGAGTTGGAGGTGGAGATAAGAAATTTAATTTAAAATTCATGTCTTACATTAAAACATTAAATTGTCACTCTCTTCTCCATTGTTGGAAATGAAATCTACAGCCTCATGAATCGAGGACATATCTCATCACATACACGATATCCTACTACTAATGATAAGTAATACCTTTAGGAAGGTTTCCTCAATGCACTAATATAGTCATTCAATTACATTAAATTTATTTAACGTTTAAATCTGATGCCTTGGCCAAGAATTTGAAAGATTTTTTAAAGATTAAAATTTTGTGTTTATTTCATTTAAAAGTTTTATTACCCCCTTCAAGACTTATAGTTCTCATATTATTGTTCAATGAACCATTTGTTTGGGAATGATTGGTTTCATCTAATTATCATTGATTTAAAAAGTGTTGGGTTAAAGTTAACATTGTTTCTTGAATAAGAAGACTTATGTTGTTCTTGTTTATGTTTACTTGAGAAATGTAGGGTAATAGGAATCATATATGGATTTGTTTATTCTTTGGGTATTCCACATATTTTTCTTAACTATTATTACTTTTTTATACATCTAATGGTTTAAGGAAAAAAACTTTCTTTCGAGTTCACTTTCTTACATGACCTAAGCTTCTTCACTTTTTAGGGAATCCACTATTTATCCTGTATTTTATTTCAAAATATTTATTAGGAAAGGGAAATATGCTATACTTGGGTATTTGTATGGAAACATTACACATGCACTAGCTTCCTATGTGTTCATTGTACGGGATCTTTTGTCATGGGAACAACATTCCATTAACAAAATTATACTTTTGAGGGAAAGGCTAGAGGAGAAATACATGTAATTAGTGGAGGACAGGAGACTGTTTAGTGTATTATCATTTTTGAAGGTTAAATCCTTTAATGATACTTATTTTGTAACATGTTATACTAAGTAATGAACATTTTTATTTGTGGGCTATATTTTTGAACTTGAAAGTTGTTGCTTTATATGAGTTTTTGTTAATCGATTTTTTTATCATATAGGAAATTAGAGTTCATTACATATTTTGTCTTCTAGTCAATCTCATTGCACATTTTCTGGAAGTTCAAAAAATTGTGTATTGATCAACACATCTTAGAATTTTTATTGAAGAAGAAAATACAATAGTTAGTATAATAGTTAGACAACAAGGAGTTGAAAAACCTATTTGAAGAGAAGTAATTTGATAAGTATTTTTCTATTAGAGAATCAATGGACAGGAAGGAAAAATAACTTGATGTAAAGATTAAATGAGGGATTCACCACCAATGGCAAGTAGATGAAGGTGAAAGTGGCAAATTCCAATTCCTTTCACCTCATTTCTTGTAGCCCATGCACACCCTAGTCATCATCTCTTATTTTCTTCATTCCACCAGCCGCCATCCCTTATATTCTTCATTACATCAAAGCAAAGGGGAAATTTTATATCTAGTATTAAGTAGAAAATATCTCCCAGGCTGAGAATTCTTAGCAAATATTATTTTTTTTTCTCGGTAAAGACTAAATCTATTAAGTAAAATATAGTACACACAGGAAAAGCAAAAAATCCCGCAGACCGGAAATGATGGATTCATCAACCTCGGACCCGGAGGAAAGAAACAAACACAGAGCTATAGGAAGAGCAAGAGACCGATAGACCGGAAATGATGGACTCATCAACCTCTGTCTCGGAGGAAGGATACAATCTCAGAGCTACAACAGAAGATTCGAAAGAAAAGATTGACTATCAGGCTATTACCCCAGCGGGTCAGTAACTGCACCACAATGTTTTTTCCCTTTCTTTTTGTTAACTTTTGTCCAGCCATCATGGGGAGAATGGGCTAGGACAACTTGAAGACTGGAATTCTCTATCTCCGGGGAATCCTTCTCTGATTCAGAGGATGAAGTCTCATGGGGGCGTTTCTGGAAGCTAGCTGTGACATGGGTGTGCCCCATATTGTCCGGGGGCGGATCCATCGGCTGAGGCGTCTGATCTGGTTCTGACTCGCTTTCCTCCTTTTCCATACTTGGGGAGCTGGAGCTTCCAGCTGGCGGCGGTGGAAAGGGAGTCCACCGCTTGGGCTTGGAATGAGCGAAGAGGCCCCTTTTCATTCTTGCTGACAGCGATGGGCAGGAGTTATGCAGGTGCCCTGTTAGGTGACAATGGCGGCATCGGAAGGCAGTGTTTTCATACTCTATATACTGGGTCCAGAGAGAGTCCTTGATCTTGAGATTGATGTATTCTGGCAATCCCTTGCTTAAATCAAGCTCCACACAAACTCTGGCATATGTATATAGCCCTTGCCTCTCTCTCTCGTAATCTCCCGTTACAAAGTGACCCAAGGCATTGCCTATTTGCCTATATACTTCTGTGCGCCATAGGTGAACTGGGAGATTTGGGAGTCTGATCCAAACAGGGGCTTTAGTGATGACTGCTGAAGCTGGGTCAAAGTCTGGAAACCATGGAGTTAGGAAGAGGCCAGCTGAACCCATGAACCAAGGGCCTTCGTCCAGGGCGTTGTAGTAGTGCTCGAGGTCATCGAACAACACTATAAAATATCCCTTTGCACAGAAATAAACCTTGCAACGGTCAGTCCAGTTGTCCTTGATCCAGTCATAAAGATCCTGAGAGCGCGGTCAGAGCCCATTGAATCTGCAGATGATGGCCCTTTCAGCAAATTTTTGGGTGTCGTCTGCAAGATCAGGGTAGGAGATCTCAACAGAGGGAACTTCCTCCAATTTGTCAACCAAAAAAGGCTTGGGTTTGGGAGGTTTCGGGGTTGCTGACATCTCAGGGCGGACTGCAGCTTTGTAGGAGTTTGGAGGAGTAGAAGAGGATTGCCCTGCAGCTCCTCCTCTCAAACGAAAGGAGAACACTAGAGAGTTGTTGCTCTTTAAGATGTAAGAAGAGAGAGGAAGAGAATCTTCGAGCTATTTACCTTGAAAGATAAGTCTCTGAAGGGCTGAGGGAATCCCAAGCCTATGCTCCAGATTAGCTTTGAGATTCTGTACCAAATCTGTTGGATTTACCCATTGCATGACGGTTTTGCCAGAGATCTGTGCTATTTGAATCTGAAAAGGGGCAGAGGAATCTTTAGAAGATTTCTGGAGCAGCTTGGGGCCAGAGTCTTTTGAGTCTTCTGCCTCTTGACGCAGGGGATTCCGCAGGTGAGAAGAAATCTTCTGCCTGAGATATATTTTGCCCCCACGTGGATCTGCCTTGAAGGGATCTATGGATCCTCTGTAAAAATGTTGCGTCAGGGTGAAAGAGGACCAGAGCTGCGCAATCGAGAGCAGAGAAATCCTTGAACATCGACTCCGTGCTCGGATATTGTCTAGATCGCAGGGATCTGAGCCAAAACTGCGATGATTCTTTTGCATGTCAGATATTGTGCGACCTCTTCTCAGTAGTTGCCTATTCCTTCCGATCTGTTGCCTGGGAGATGTGTAATCCTGGATCTTGTTCCAAACAGTTAGATCTGGGCAAGATCTGAAATGTATGGCGCTCAGATCTGGTAGATCCGACTCCGGATCTGGCATCTTCCCGGTCTTGGCAAACTCCTCCTCCGCTTTGACCCCCTCATGGATCAACAAAGTTGCATCACCACCGTAATCGACAATCAGATCAGGGCCACCGCCTGGACCCCAGTCAAGAACCCTTTCAGTACAACACCAGAACTCCCACTGCGTCTCCCCCGTCCATGCGAACACCGCAGCGCTGTCGCGGGCAATAGCCGCGGTGACGTGGTCCTGCGTGGAGAAAATGAAGCAGGAGCACCATCTCACATCAGCACCCAGAGCTGTGAGGGTCTCAATGAGCACTGCGGTCTGGATTGTCATGTGACGGGACCCAGTGATCCGGGTACCCTTGAAGGGCTGAGAGGGGCCGAACTCAGCTCTGCAGGCCATCAATCCAGGCATCTCCGTCGCTCTTAGGGTTCACAAAAATCCTAACACAACCCAACAGTTATTAGTAAATTTGAATGTTATGATGAACTGCAAATTTCATTCTTAGCAAATATTATTGAGTGGACACATCATATTTAATAGATAGGAGATTATATGAAGTTTTATTTAATTGTTAGATCCACACGTCATATTCCCAATACACGTGTGAGTTGTGGAGCTTTTGAATTTTCTGATGAGTGGGTGGCATTGAGTGACGACTAACGTTGCTGAAATCATATGGCTCTAGCGGTATCTGGGGCTAGAGTAATTCAATTTAGGAATTCACTAAAAGTTATGATAATGATGTTGTGCTTCTCACTCCATCCCTTGGGAAATAGCTAAGATAATGATGTTGTGGACCTTACTGCATCTGTTGGGAGAGTGTGGATTAGATTAAACATTTATTTACGCCATATTAAAAGTTTAGAAGATATATTATTGTAGAGTAAACATTTGTTTACACCTCTGTAAAAGTCCACTATACATATTGTACCTCACCTTTCTGGTTATTGTCGGAAACATGAATTTATTTAAATATATAATTAATTAGTTTTATAAAGTTGTCTGTGTTAATAAATGTTTCTATGAATTATTTTCCCAATTTTGTATATATAAAAAAAAAAGAACCTTTCATATATCTATCTATCTATATAATATATATATATATATATATAATATATATTTATATATATTTATATATTATATGTATATGTATATGATAGTATATGTATATGTATATGTAATATGTATATGTTATATGTATATGTATATGTATATGTTACATTGTACATTGTACATGTACATGTACATGTACATGTACATTGATAGAGAGAGAGAGAGAGAGAGAGAGAGAGAGAGAGAGAGAGAGAGAGAGAGAGAGATATTGAAATTTTTAAACAATGCATTCTAAAACTTTATTGTAATCAACGTCAAATTTTCGTATAAAAAATTTCCATATTTTATTTCCTTGTGAAGTAAAATTTCTACTCTTTGGATTTATAAATTTACACTCATAGCACAAGAAGTGTGTTGGATTGCCACTAGGGAAACCTAACCAAACAAGTAGCCTCAAATATTTCAAAATAGGAAAATACACAGAGCTAAGACACAAAGATAAGACAATAAAACATAAATCAAAACTAAAAATACATAGGCAGATAGGTATGCATGCATATTTCTTGGGATCAATAACCTTTATTGTTATGGGATGGTTATTTCACCTAGGAGTGCACCGAGAATCAAGAGGAGCCCCATTTGCCATTAAATTCTCGCAAAAACACCCCTTGTATGACCAACATCAACAATCCAATCTTCCACCTCAGAAAACACCTAGGTGTTTGTTAGAAATATGTCACTCATTGGAAAGTTCCCATTCCACGGAAGTGATCTCTTCTCGAATTAATTAAGTGGTCAAATCCCAGTAATGATTGGTTGAGCTCTAAAGTCAAATTTGAGCTCTAGGACAAACTATCTCTTGGTAGTAATATGCTCCTCGCTTGACATTAGCTATTTAACTAGGCATCGAAAACAACCAAAAATATGAGAGGCCCAGGTCACACTCGAATGGTTCAACAAGAGTGGAGAAGCCCTAACACAACCCCCTATTCTTGCCAATACCTTCTAGTGGTAGAGCCATCTTGAGAGCTAAAATGTCTATGGGATAAGAGGATTAGGAGCAACAATGTATAAATAAAGAGTCTTAACATACCTAGGCCCAATGGCTCTACTAGGTTCCTGGGGTGCGGGCATTTACTTGATATTATATATATTTTTCGTTATTTACTTGTATATACATATATATTATAAATTTGTAATTTTTATAATCATATATTTGTTTATTTGCTTTTCGTTATAAAACTGCATTCAGTTATGTTTATGATCAAATATATATTTTTGGTGTAAGGTATTATGAATTTGTTATTTAATTTATCTTGGTTATTATTTTTTATGTAAATCTTACTCTTTCTAAATATGAAAATGTATAATTATTTAACATACATTTAAATATTTCAAGGTTATTACTACTTTAACAAAAATTCTAATGTTACAATGTATGATTTTTAAAAAAATCCTACAATTTGTCTTTCTTTTTAGGTTTTAAAATTGCACTTTAAATGGCATAATGGGTTATGATTATTTTATTAATATTATAAAAATTATTTCATGTTTATAATGTGTATAAAATTGTATATTGTCACCATATATTTTTGTTGAAAGAATTAGTTTCACTTAATGCTAAGTGATCTTAAGTGATGTATGTATTTTTTTATAAAAAGTATGTTTTTATTTTAATTTTCTAAATTGCACTTTAAATGACACAATGGGTTGTGCTTCTTTTATTAGTATTGTAAAATTGATTCCATGTTTATGATGTATATAAGGTTGTTATTGCAACCATATATTTTTGTTGAAAGAATTAGTTTCAACTAATGCTAAGTAATGTTAGGTGAAGTTAGGTTTCAAAATTGTATTTAAGGTTTAAGTTTTAGGATTATGGGGGAGAAAGTGAGGGAGAAATGGTGACATAGAGATAGAGCGTGAGAGGGTTGAATGGGCAAGAGATGATTGAGAGAGAGTATGAGGGACTTAAATATATTTGAGGGAGAGAGAGAGCTAGGGGAGGGAAAGGGGGATAGAGAATGAGAGAAAGGATGAGAGATAAGAAGAGAGAGAGGGATCAAGAGAGAATGAGTAATAAAGAGAGAGAGGAAATCGGTGCAAGAGACAGGCATAAAGGGGAGAGAGAGGGAGGGCGGGGGACGATATTAAGAGAGAGTGAAAGAGAAAGGGACATGGAGAATGAGAGAGAGGAAGAGTGAGAGACGGAGGTAGACGACATGAGAGATAGGGAGAGTGAGCGATGAGGAGGGAGACAAAGAGGGATAGGAGAGAGAGGCAAATAAAGATTGAAAGTGGGAGAGGGGGGAGAGAGAGGCAATGAGAATGAGTGTGAGAGTGAGAGGAGAGGGAGGGAGAGAGAGGAAGAGATTTAGAGAGAGAAAGAGAAGTATATTAGATTGTGTGAGAGATGCATTCTGAGAGTGAGGAAGGGAAATATTGGGAGATAGTGAGAGAGGGAGATGTCAAGAGAGAGGGAGAGCAAGTGAGAGAAAGAAATCAAGACATAGACGAAGAGAAGGAGAGAGGGGGAAAGGAGGAGGGAGTATAAATGGGGGGAGAGAGAGAGAGAGAGAGAGAGAGATAGAGGGAGAGAGAGATGGAGGGAGAGGCGAAAGAGAGAGAGTAAGATAAAGAACGAGATGATGAGAGAGTGATAGAGAATGATTCAAGATAATAATGATAGTGAGGGAGACACATAGTAAGAATCACATAGAGAGATTGAGAGATATTGTGAGAGAGAGATAACATGAGTGAGATAGAGCAAGAGTTAGAGAGAGTGAGAGAGAGAGGGAGGGAAAAAAGAGTTAAAGCCCAAAACCCTAAAGCCTAAAGCCTAAACTATAAACGCTAAGTATTTTATAACATTTTAACAAGCATTATCTAACTTTTTTAAGTGTTTATTAAAATCATTTACTAAATTTTTATAAACCCTAAACCCTAAACAATGAGCATTTTATAGAATTTTAAATCCTAAACCTTAAAGCCTAAGCATTTTATAACATTTTAACAAGAGTTTTGTAGATTTTTTTATGTTCTTATTAAAATAATTTATCAAAGTGTTATAAATACCAAACCCTAAACCGTAAACCCTAAACACTAAACCGTAATCCCCAAACCCCAAACCTAGAACCCTAAACCCGAAAACCTAAGTATTTTATGATCTATTAAAAATAATTTTATAACTTTTATTTAAGGGTCTATTAAAAGAATTTACTAAGATGTTATAAAACCTAAACCCTAATCATTTAATAACATTTTAAAATGTGTTTTGTAACCTTTTCTAACTGTTTATTCAAATCTCTTATTATATTTTCATAAACCCTAAACCCTAAACCCTAAACCCTAAATAATAAATCCTAAACTTTAAACCCTATAAACTAAACCCTAAACCATAGGAATTTTATAACATTTTTAATAGCATTTTGTAACTTTTATTTAAGATTTTATTAAAAGAATTTACTAAATTGTTATAAACCTTAAACCATACATCCTAAACCATTAACCCCAAAACCTAAACCCTAAGCCCTAAAGCCCAAGCCCTAAACCCTAAGAATTTTATAATAGTTTAAGAAGAATTTTGTAACTTTTATTTTAAGTGTTTATTAATTTTTTTTACTAAAGTGTTATAAACCTTAAACTATAAACACAAAAATATAAACTCTAAACACAAAAACCTAAATCCTAAACACCAAAACCTAAACCCCAAACCCCAAACCCGAAACACTAAACCCTAGACCCTAAACCCTAACAATTTTATAATATTTTTATAAATTGTTTTGTAACTTTTAATTAAGTGTGCATTAAAATAATTTACCAAAATGTTGTAGACCCTAAACAGTAAACCCTGAAACCAAAACCAAAGCCCCAAACCTTAAACCCTAAACCCTAAACCCTAAATCCCAAACCCTAAACCCTAATCACTTATAACATTTTAAAAATTATTTTGAAACTCTGAGACCTAAGACCTAAGCTTTTTATAACATCTACAAAAGCAAATTAATTTTTATTTAAGTGTTTATTAAAAGAATTTACTAAAGTGTTATAAACCATCAACCGTAAAGTGTAAAGCACAAACACTAAACCTTAAAACCTTAACTCTAAACCTGAAACCCTAATCCCTAAACTCTAAACCCTAAACCCTAAACCCTAAACAATAAACCCTAAGGTTTATTAAAATCATTTACTAAAGTGTTATAAGCCCTAAACCGCAAACTCTAAACACCAAATCCCAAATCATAAACGAAATATGATTTTTCTTCTTCACACGAACGAAAAATGAGGATTGGTATGCCATCACTCATTGGTAATATCAATAATTGCAAGTTGATGGTGTCAAATAACTCCATTAAAATTTCCTTTCAGACACTAACCTTTATTGATTCAATATTGTATCAATAAAAATATAATAAGTGCATCATTGACCTATTTTCCAACTTGTTTGTACTATGAGGAGAAACCCCAACCCAACTTGTGTTACTATTTTCCTAGAAAATTACTGATTCAATGGATCTTCCACTGCACATACCTATTTTGTATGAAGCTTCTTGTGTAAAAACATTTAAGGACCTGTGTTTCACTAATGTTTGTGATGGGGTATAGGGTGTGGCTTCCTAAGATAGCTAGAGGAAAACTCCAAAATTTATGGGGATAATGGGTCGGGACAACAATAAGATGTGTGTGTGTGTACATAAAAGGATAAATATTAAAAAAATTAAACTTCACCATAATTATTTGTAATTTCTTGTAAGCATAAGAGTCCATACTATATAGTATCATTTCCATCCTTTACACTTACTAATTCTGAAAACCTTTGGGCTATTAAAAAAGGGTCGAGGGATATTATCACCTCTACAAATGATAAATACAGAGTCTAATATTGAGATATTCTACATTTATTAATTACATAATTTCTAAAAGTAGAACCCTAAAGACCTAAAGGCCATTTACATTCAATTTTGAATTGAAAAACCTTATCACTGAAATTCCAAAAAAAAGGTACATATTGACTGTATATACTCTACCAAAACCTCCAATTATCTTAAGACTAAAACCAAAAGAGAACCAAAATGTTTTGAGATATTTTGAGAAATTTAGCCACATGTGCTTATCTAATGCTAGAAGGGCCACTAGGGTGTTGAGGAGTGGCTCTTGGATGCCTATTTTAGTTTTCATATCAATGAGAGGGGTTAAAACTACGCCCACCATTATTGAGGAGGAATGCTCTTATGTAGCCAACTCTCAATGAATCTTCCTAATGCAGTCAACATAGTTAAAGTTTATTCCATTGAATTTCACTGTAGCTTTTGGGAAGGTACATTTAATTTTTCACACTGGAGTCTTTTTCAAGTCACATATGATGGGGAACCCCACTCCCCCACCCATTCTGAGGATGATATTGAAGGGAAATCCTAGATTCTTCAGCATACATGTCTAGGCTAAAAAATATTCAAATCCTTCACAGCAATATACTCATTATCAACTCAACACATCACTTATGGAAATAGGACTTAGGTGGGTAGAATAATAATCCATCATAAACCTACTTTAATTAAACCAAATTGATGAATTTGACAACCTATATAGTGTCTTAAACGCTGTTTTCTTTTTACAATTCTTCGTATGAGTTCATTTTTAGGTCAAAGTTTTGAAATACCAACAAAACAAAATGTAGTGTCTCTCATATGGCTTCTAATACATCATCTATAGCATATTTATTCTGTCTAGAAAAAATTTTGACATCTTCAATTCTCAAGTAAATTTCAACATACATTTTCTTATTCTCTTACTTTAGTTAGTACATTGTGACAAAGTGTAGAGTTTGTCTCCTACTAAATCTTCTATTAGGATCATTGAGTTCTTTTATTTTCCTATGCATTCTTCTAATCTAAAGCTTGATGGGATGGGAATGAATTAGGATAAATTTCTTAAATGATGCATTCTTGTCCTATTTAATGATTATTAAATGATATTGACCCTTAGATAGAATATGGTACCACCAAATATGGTACTTAAAGTTATTAATCCCCAAAAACTAGTGCAACTCTAGGGGTAACTAAAAACAATTTCCCAATATCAAATCAACAACACTTACTTGAACTTTAGTTTGGTTCTCTTATGTCATAGGGTAAATCCTAGGAATGATTTATGATATTTCAGTGCTCTTTACCCAATATCTCTAGTACCTCATGAGCAACTATGCTCTTCTCCTCTCTCTCACCATGGATACATTCTTTAGAAAAACCTTACCCAGTGAAACATCTCTTGTACCTTGTGAGCACCTCTACTCTTCAACTTTATCTCACCCATACCTTGCTTGGAATCTATAATAGCATATCCTCTAAAATACAAATGAAATCATCTCCATCGACAAAATTTACATAATTTTTCCCATGTGTGTCTTCAAACATACATTCTTTAATCTATTTTCTAAATTAAGGGAAAATAACTTTAACATTAAAATATTGAAACTCAGAACACCATGGATTTATAGGGACTAGAGTGTCATAGTTCTCATATACCCCTATCATTTTCAAATCCAAAATTTCTCTTAAGTTGATATTGGCCATTTTTTATTCTTTCTATTCCGACCACTTGTTTTTTAAACTGTGTAAATAGATGTTTTAAGTTTTCCATGACTTCATCAACATTACCATTGCATTTGTAGCTGAATGAATTATATATATTTCCCTAGATTTTGTTTCAGCTTTGGAAGTTGATTGTGTTAATGAACCAAGAAATTCATCTTATCCCAGGGCGACTAGATTTTGTTTTATATTTATCACCATTTCTTGAGCATCCCACAAATTCTTCAATCTTTTCTCGGTTAGGAAAACTTAACACTTCATTGAATGCATCTATATAAGAAATAAGGATTGTAGCAAGTAAAATTTAAGCTTCTTTAAGAAAAAATTGAACTTTGTGATCAAATATCTTGACAAACTCTTTGATGGTTTAATGCAATCAAATATACAAAGATAATATGATAATTTCCCTAGAACAGAAGCTTCATATAATTCTTGTATTTCATTTTTTTTATGCATAATGGTGTATTTTTTCCATCAATTTTTTTAATCATTTTCCCTTTACATTTTTTTGGTGTCTCTGATTTGCATACCTCATGTACTTAATAAACGTGCATTCATCTAGTAATGAATAACTTTTACAATAAAAGGAAAATATAAATTAAAGTACCTAGTCATGTGTGCTTGAGTTTTAAGCTCTCATGAGCAGATTTAGTTCCATAGATTAACTCTCCCTATGTGATCTCCAAGAGTGAAATCAGTGCCTTGAAAATGATGCTAGAAATGACTCCTTTTACAATAAAAGGAAAATATAAATTAAAGTACCTAGTCATGTGTGCTTGAGTTTTAAGCTCTCATGAGCAGATTTAGTTCCATAGATTAACTCTCCCTATGTGATCTCCAAGAGTGAAATCAGTGCCTTGAAAATGATGCTAGAAATGACTCTATAGAAAATAATTCTCTTATAATGGAGTGGATTTCTACTTTTTTCCAACATCTTTCTAACCTACACAATTTAAATGTAGACCGACCATTCCTTAGTGCTTTCATTAACTAAGGTATATTCATCCCTGAATTTTCATAAACTCTATAATGGTAGTAACTCGCTACAATGAGAAAATCAGCCAAGTTAATGATGATATTATGAATAAAAAATATAATGATCCCAATAACAAATAAATAACATGATGAATCAATGATAATACCTACTTAATGTTGTCAATTTCCAACTCTAGTGGAATCATCAATGATAAAAAAACATAAATGGAACCGAGTATGGATGGGATGGTATTATTCACCATTGCAATAAAAAGCACGGTATGTTCTCCATACTCCAAAATAAATCTCGCATGTCTCTATGCACTACTAGCTTCAAAATTTTTCACTAGTTGGGTCGCTAATTTTATTGTCACATACATACCCTAGCAATGTATGTCCTTATGCCACCATCAATAATTTCTCCTACACTCACCACATACTCATACATAGCTCAGTATCATCACATCTAAGAATCTAGTGTTGTGCCTCTCCTACACAGGACCATCAACACAACCTACTCAAATAAAGGCATCCCTATACCCTACTCATTGGAAGGTCGTCCAAGTGAAGTTTCTCTATCAACTCACCTAGATTCTCCATACCAAGGTCCATGAATATAGCAAAAAGCTTGTGAATCATCAAATCAATCATGCAACCCTATCAAGGTGTCTCAATGCTTGCAGCATCACGTCAAGGTGCTCTACCGAGTTTGATTCATATCCATCTCCTATCCTTGGTCAAGTCGCTCCACTCCTGAGGTCCACGAATATGAAAAAAATTGATGCCTTCCTAACTCAACTAAACCACTCCCCAAGTGTATTACACCAATGTCTCACCACATATGCAACGAATCTTTCCCAACTCCATTATTGGATCTTTAATATGATGTCTCAAATCAGAACCCCACCTACAAAGTCTATTGTTAAGGGACCCATAATCCATGTGAATCAGGGATGCACTTCATCCATCTGGGTCATTTGATCCAAGATCATAAAAAAGTCAGATATGCTTTAAGACTACACTCAACAATGTGAAGGCTCTCCTAGTCACAACCACAAATCCATCAATTTGTCATCTCACGCATCATCATCCCATTTCTATTGGAATTGAAGCTAAATGAAGACTGCCAATTATCTTAAGGTTGTAATATTAACTGAATTGCATATAGACAAAATCAAAGGACTAGAAAATGCTAGAAAAGACTTGTGCTAAGATTACACAAAGTACTAGTTACTAAGTATCAAAGCCTCGACCTTAAATTCAAACTCAATTCAAAGCTAAACATTCCAAATTTGCAAAGATGTAAAAAGAATTTTAAATTCAAATTCCAATTCAAGGCTAAACATTCCAAATTTGCAAAAATGGGAAAATAATTTATTGATTCACCAAAGTTATTTGTACTAGAATTTAAAAAAAAACATCCACGTTTTTTTGGGAAGAAAACGGAACTTCTTTGCACCCGAATTTCAAGAAAAGCATCACACTTTTCTGTTATAGACGTTGTTATGTACGTTGTGGTAAACTCTGGTCCGCTCCTCCTTTAACCGATACACCTGGAATCTTTATGCACAAGAACTTCACAAAAAGCGTGTCAGAAGTTTTTGTTATAGATGTTGGTAAAGTGTGATCTCCTTCATCTTTAACGGATCACATCTTTTTTGAGATAAAGGAGCCGTGGCCTGGAATCTTTATGTCATTTTGAAATAGATAATGTTAGTGTACGGTGCATATATATGAGTAAGTTCAAGCGAATAGTTCGAAGTTTTTTTTGTTGACATCTTCCTCTTCTATCTATCATCTGTATTTACTCTTCTGAAACCCCAGAGAAAACCCTTCTTCTATCTATCACGTATATTCAATCATGTGGTCCATACTCACCTTCCACTTTATGTTTGTCTTCCTTTCACCTCACAGCCTTTCATTGTTTGGGAAAAGCTGATGGGTACTTGGAGTACCATCTCCATCTTCCTAAACTAACATTCAACTCCTCTGCAATGCCTCCTTCCTCGTTATTTTTATCAACGACCGAAGTTGAGCACTCGAGGAAACTGAGATCTCGATTTAGTCGTATTTATGTGCAGACGCTAGTCACGAAGATCAACCGGCGCACGACGAGGAAATCAAAATTAGCTTACGATATTGATACTACTGTTTCCAGAAGCAATATTTCTGAGATACAATTCTTCGAGAGTTGATCTGTACACGAGAACGAAAGATCTTCGAATTTTGAGCAGCTGTGGCGATTCCTAGGAGATACAGGTGTACCATATGACACTCAAAGCACAGTGTCTTGAGCTCAAATCACCACACCAGGATTGGTACTTTGACTGCAAAATTCGTCATCAACAACGACCGCCGTGTCGCACTCAAATAAACCAAGATTTGCTCAATTGCGTGTGCCTGTGGAATTTTAGCAACCCAATTCGGATATTTACCTGGACGATTTCGATCTTGCAGCTAAGTGTGCCCGTTGGGAATTAAAAAAATCTCTATATCAAGAAAAGCTGCGTTCTCTGGTTATTTTCTGTACTGATTTAAATAATTATTTAACTCGCAGTTAGTCATATTTATGTGCCGTGTACTGATTTCTTTTCTGCCATAGTAAACTATGATGGTTTATGTTTAATGGCAGAGATGGCTTCGAATTCGTTGAACTCACCCTGCCCTGCCTTCAAACTCAGAGTGTGTATTTGTGCCGTATTTTCCTCCGGAAGAACCTCAAAAATTTGCCAATATTCAGAAGATCTTGCCAATATTCAAAAGATCTTCGGAGCAAGCAACGTGGCCAAACTACTCAACGATTTGGAGCCCCATCAACGGGAGGATGCTGTGAATTCTCTGGCATATGAAGCCGAAGCTCACTTTAAAGATCTCGTTTGTCGGTTCGTTGGAGCGATCTCCACACTGCAGAGATAGGTGCAACAGCTACAAAAGGAACTGGTGGCTGCCCACGCGGATCTCCTTCAGTACACCTCTGCAGCGGAGTGTGTTCTTAATCCACATAGTCCAGGCTCGACGATGCCAGCTTATTCCAGAGTTGACATGATTCATGCGGCAACTGTGGAACAACGGAAAAATTTAATGGAATTCCCTAATTCTAGAGAAGAGTTACAGCTGAATAAAGATCAACTTCTAGAATTGGCCTGGCCTTGAGAATCATGCCTATGCACTGTATTCTTCAGCCAGGCCTGCCAGTGACCTGCCAGTGATGGCAGTAGCGGTAGCAGGCCAAGGAATTTTTTGTACGGCCATGATAGGTATTTATTTTATATTCTTATTCATATTTATGATTTATTCTTTCATTTTGACCCAGAGGATCAGCCCAGAAGGGATGCATGGATGATATTTGATACCGCCATGACAGTGATTTATTTTATATTCATATATTTATGACTTATGCTTTCATAAATGTTAATGTTTTTAGATTTTTATGTTTTGTTATTGCTCCTTCCATTTCGTTAATCTCCTGTTGCTCTGTTCCATCTCATCAATCTCATTTTGCTCTCTTTGTTGTGAGCTGGCAATCCCATTAATTCCTCTCACTTTTAGTTTATTTCTTTATTCGTGCTCTATTCTTCGTCCTAAAGACTTTCGATTCTCTTGGCCTGTTCTGCTTGATGGCAATGTTCTTGTTATAAAACCTCGAAAACATCGTTAATTCTTTGTCATAAAACCTCATACTTTAAGTTTTTTTTTAACTCTTTCAACATTGCATTTTCTTCTGAATTGATGAATCCTACTACCACTTTTAGAAGATTTTGGACTTTTCCACATATCTTGACTATCTGCTTCAACTTGTTAAGAGGTAGTTGCTTCTCACTATTGTCATCCATAGGGTAGAATTCTCTTTTTACTCCACTTATCAATAGGGTAGAATTCCATTTTTACTCCACTTATTTATCTCTCAACCTCAATTTACTTATTTTAAATTAATTTCTTATATTTTGATTATATTTTCAAAAATTT
>APFE031314749.1:0-37688 GCA_000404065.3 Pinus taeda | reverse complement strand
CTTTTGTAAGGCTTCAAACACAGTTGAATATGACGAAATATGGCGACTCGCCTCTTTATTTACAGATGTTGCGATTAATGCATAAGCTTTGTTGTTCTTGTTTTCCCAAATGATGAACTCTTTGTCTAAGGTAGGTTGTACTGGTTCATTGTCTCTGTCTCCGACACACACTCCTTTCCACAACTCATTGAAAATGAGGGTGTGTTTTATCATCCGAGACCATTCAGGATAGTTCTCCTTGCCAGTGAGAACTATTCCCACCATGGATATGATTGAATGCATCCTGCAATAGAAAACTTCTGCTGCAAAATTTTACTCTTAATGGGAAACAATATACATTTGATATGACGGGACAACAAAGTCAACTTGTATACCACGCTTGGCCAAAAAAAGCTTCAACGTATGGCCAAAAAATTTCAGCGTTCAATAAGACTATTGTTAATATAATGCCAGGAACTTCAACGCATACAAAGACAACAACTTTAATATACCACAATACCGGCCTCTTAGAACTAAAAGCTTTACAAGTATGCTCATCTCCCAGCTATAGGAATTTAGAAGTACAAGACTGAGACTGATCTCAGATCACCAAGCGTTACCATGAAAATCACGTTGCCAATTAATGAGCGGCCACTTACTGGTGCTATTCAATATACCATTCACCATAAACTATTCAATATACCATATATTATATGCCTTATTTTTATTATAAAAGACTCAATAATGGAACATGGTCTTCATAAAATATATGTGCCTCCTTTGAAAATGACACTAATGGAACACCGTCTTCAAGCATACCATATATCACTTACGGCCATTCACGTGACAGCGACTCTTCGCTTAATACAATCAAATATCAATATCGCCATTGAAGGGTGAGCATTGAGCAAAGAAGTTTCTAGTCCGTCAGATTAAAAGAAAAACCCTGAGCAAGTGCCCGTGTGCTACAAATCCAAGTTCAATGCTCGAACCTTGCTATTACTAAACCGACCCACAAAATTTTCTTGTCCGACTGTTTATTAAATGGCTTGAGACTCCCTTGTGAATCTTATTCAATATCAATAAGAGCGGCAAGTTTTTGTTAAATCAATATTGAAAGAGCAGGAACCAAATAGCTACCATTATTTTAGTTCAACGAATTGAATAAGGATTGCTTCTATCTTCAGGAAAATGCTGTGTGCATAACCTGAAAACGACGTTGAACTCTATGCAGTGACAAAATCAAATCCTCTACCATCGCAAAAACTTGAAGGAGCTCCAAATTAAATGAACACAGGGTTGAGAAAAGCGTCTTTTGCGCACTCTCAAATCAAATGAACTGCTGTGAAAATGTATTACAGTGAACTAGGCCTAGAATTTGAGAAATCCAACAAATAGTGGAAAAGTTTGCTCGACAGACTCAGCTGATTAAGACCATAAAGAATGACAAGTAGTTCATGGCACGCTCGCAGAGATGTTTCACGTTATGGAAAAAAACATTATGTTGACAGTCTAGAGAGCGCAGGTAATGTAGGGGTCAGGACTGTAAATATGGAATATGGCAGACAGAGGGCACAGGCAGTGTCAGGCAGTAGCGTTCAGGTGACAGTGTGGAGAAGGTTACCACATTTATGAATAGGCAACGCTTTTGAATGGAGAGCAGAGGAGCAGAATAGGGAGTTACAAAGGGCATTAAAAGCTAAAAAAAAGGAGTTGGCTTTGATACCATGTTAGGCCAGGCAGTAACTCCATAAGGCAAAAATGATTCGATTGTATTATTCCATCAGGTAGGTGTTTGTTATATACATGAGGGAGAGACTGTTCAGTTCATCTCCTGATGACTGTTCATATTTCTAATTTATTTATTTACATAAATTCACCCAATCACAAGGATTAGGTGTCAGCAGAGTGGTAGAGTCGAGATCGAATCGTGATGGCATAATCTTGTGGCACGAATCTCAAGATGAGAATATTTTGCAGAAAAGTTTTTGATGCTTGTGAGGAATTTTTAGATTCCCTTGGAGCCAAAATTTCTGTGTTAGATTCATGCCAAGTTTATACTCAAACAAACCAGAATTTCACAAGGAGTTTGATGACGCGATCAATTTTTTCATCTGAGCAGTCGAATTCCAGTCAACCTGTGAGAAGGAATCTTTAGGGAATCTTTGAAATTTCAGGGGGGTCTAGATTTTGACCGAAGCATAAAAGGGTTGCATTACAATTATTTTTTATGCAATCCATTTCTTCTGCAGAAGTGTGCATTTTCAGGCCATCTCTGGAAGTGGAGGTACAAGGTGTCCTTTGTACATGCATGTAATTTGATTTCGCCGAAGATTAATGAAAGAGGCTTCCCCACATTGAGAAGAACCCAGAGACATAGTCCACATTGGGTGAACTCCATTATCAATCTGTTGTGTCTTTGCTTCTCATGGTTGTCGTTTATTTCCGCTTATTTTATGTATATGCATCTTATGGTTACATGCTCTTTTAAATGCAATTATGTATGCATCTTTTAAGTGAAAAGATCCTGATCAAGTTTGGTATTAGAGTGGGTCTTTTGTTGATGTGAATTGCAAGTATATGATAACCAGGGCAAAGATCCAAAGAGGTGAAGCAAAACTTAAGTCCTTTGATCTAGAAGGAGGGCATGTAGCATGAAGAGGGAAAATGGCAGATGAAGATGCTCAGTTGGAGGAAGAATGAAATTATCCCAATGCCTTTTACGCCATAGCATAAAAAGTGGACAAATTGTTTGTAGAGTATGAGAAGACAATGGCGAAGAGAGAGATGAAGGAAGGACCATAAGATCATGACTCGGTGGATCATGAAGGAGGAGGAGGAGAGCTCTTCTAGTGACAATTCTCTTTTTTCCTCTTCTTGTCGTTCTAGAGGTAGAAAAACTCATAAAAAGCCCTTTTTCAAGTTCGATGTCAAGTTTGGTTTGTATATGTTTCTTGGAGAATCTAATGTAGAAAAGGTAGATAACAAGATCAGAAGGGGTTGGAGGTTTTTCTGGCAGTGAATTTGAAGTGCTTAAGAGCCCACAGGGCCATTATTTTAAGAAGCAAATCAAGAAATCAACCATTGGATTCACCACTTGTTTTGTAGGTTAAGTTTTATTTTATACACACACACACATATATAAACTCTTTTCCTCAATCGATATGACTCTAAATGATTCTTGTTTCAATTATGAATATTAATTGTGCAAACATGATCTCAATTTATTCTTTGCAACTTTTTTTTAATATTATGTTAGACAATAACCTAGTGAAATACATGTTGTCCTCTATGTAATGATGATCACAAAAGTGTTCTTGGACACAAATTTTATTAAAATAAGGAAAAGAAATTACATCAAAGTAAATTAAAAATCTTACAATACTCTCAGAATAGCTCTCACACGAGAAGGTATGAACTTTAAATAGGTTCATCATAGTAATTTCCTAACCTAATTAAGTTATGGACAACTTATCACATAATCATATGAGTATGAAAAGTGTCTATTTACATTAAATGAAAATAATAACAAATTCATATATTTGATTTTAAATAATGACATTTTTCTAGATGTACTATCTATACTAGCAATATTTAATTTAGAAAAGATTAAATACACAAATATAATATTCACTTAAGTACTTTAGGATCATAATATCTAACATTTCCTCATTTGATCGAAAAATACATTAGAACAAATACCAAGCTTTTTTATGAACTTAGTAAGTTTGATCCTTCCAAGTGGTTTTGTGAAAATATTTGATATCTTATCCTCTAAAGGATAGTACATCGGTTTGATAACATCCTTCGATATGAGTGTTTCGATGTAATGATATTTTGCATCAATATGCTTTGTTTTAGAATGATTTTTTTTTAATGTTTAATGGTTGACTAAATATCAATCAATAATGGAGTAGCCTCCGCTTGACGAATTCTTGGATCCTGTAAAAATCTACACAACCATATAATCTCACATGTTGCTTCCATGCTGCAACATATTCTACATCTGTTGAAGAATTCACCAATGTAGTCTATTTTTTGTAACTCCAAGGAATTGATGTTGATCCCATATTCATCAAATATCCTAAATTTGATGCCCTATCATCAACATTTCCTACATACTTAGCATATGAATATCCAATAAGTACGAAATTCTTATTCTTTTTATATAAAAGCCCATAAGTTTTCATACCTTGAATACATTGAAGAACTCTTCTTGTTGCATTCTAATCCCATGGTTCCTACATCAATCTTGAAATAATATTGATTGTTTATGATAAATATAGATGGTTGGTTTTTAGATAGATCAAACGAACTTTAAATAAGCTCATCATACTAATTTCCTAGCCTAATTAAGTTATGGACAACTTACCACATAATCATGTGAGTATGACAAGTGTCCATTCATATTAATAAAAATATTAACAAATTCCAAAATTTGATTCTAAATAATAACATTTTTCTAGATGTATTATCTATGATAACAATATTTAATCAATTGCATGTAACTAGTGTTATTGACCAAGTACCCCCATTCAAATTTTGAAAGTTTAAATTTTACTTCATTGGAGTGAGAATGTACTTGCAATTTGTCATGCCAATATTTTCAATAGTTTAGATGCATATTTGCATTGACTAATGAAAATTCTATCAACTTCGAGATAATAGTAAAGTAATCCCAAATATGTCATCTTGAAATTCTTACTGGACCTATAAAATACGACCATCATTGTTCCCAATAATGATCAAGTCATCCACATCCATTACTAATATTGCGATATTTTTATCTTGTGGACACACATACAAAGTGTCATTTGATTCACTTCATTGAAAACCAACTTTGGGAAGATAATCATCCATTTTAGCATACCAAGCTCTAGGAGCTTGTTTCAAACCATATAATGCTTTGATTAATTTACAAGCTTTATGTTTTTGTGCTCTAAGATCAAAACTAGGAGGATGTGTCATACATACTTCTTATTACAGATCTCCATTGAGAAAAGCACTTTTGACATCCATCTGTTGTAGTCTCTAGTTTGTTAGAGTTGATAAAGCAATTACCATCCTAATTTTGTCCCATTTGGTTGTAGGCGCAAAAGTTTGTTTGTAGTTAATCCCTTCTCACTGTGCAAAACCCTTGGCTACAAGTATTGCTTTATATTTGTCTATTTTATTGTGTAGTTTGTACTTGATTATGTAAACCCATTTGCATCTGATGGGTTTTACATTTATAGGAAAATAAATGAGTTCCCAAGTACCATTTTCGATCACTAATTTGTATTCATCAATCATTGCTTTTTACTATTATTCATGTTTTACTGCCTGTTTAAAAATTGAGGGCTCAACAAAATCAATTGTCATTAGGGAAAATTTTCTTCTACTCTAGTTGTACTTCTTGTACCAATTTTGTTTTGTTCATCGATGAATATCTTTCAAAAGTCGTTAGGCCCACTTTGGAAACTGTTGTTGATTAGATTGTGGATTTTAATTACCATCATTGTTAAATTGGTATGAACAAAAGCTCTTATTTCCTCTGAAGTATTTGAATTGTTACCGTTACAATCTTCTGAAGTTTCATTATCTAAAGAACCAGAAGAACTTTTTGATGAAGAATCATCATAAGTATTATTTTCTCATAAAGTCCAAATTTTCTTCATTGATTTTGTATCCTGATTTTCTCCTTATCCACTTGTTTTTCCATTTTTTCAAGAAGACTTTCAATCTCTGTAGCACTTTTGCTTTCTATTTCATCAAATATTGAAATCTCAGCTCAAGAGATTTTCCATTGGATAAAAGACTATATCCCATTTTCTCTTTGGAATATCCAATCATCATACACTTATACTTTGTTATTATAGATTAGTTCATTCTTCCTTATGAACTAAAGCATAGCACACTTAACCAAAGACTTGAAGACATTTAATTCTTGGTTTAAAATCATACTATGCGTCATATGGTGTGATGCGATCCAAAGAAGTGGTGGGAGATTTGTTCCTTAACATTGATCTCGCTTAACAAAATTTTGTTCATCCTTTATGTCACTCCATTTTGTTCTATAGTGTAAGAATTTATAAATTTCATTCTAATTCTCTTATCTTTGCAATATTTTTGGAATTCATTTAAATTGAGTTCCCCTCTATTTTTTTTGTTTACAGAAATGGATAGTGAATCTATTAAATACCTGGCCTTAATGCCAAAAACCATATTACATAAGGTGAGTTTGATTCCACAAGAACCGCACAACCATGCAAGGCCATGGTGTTTATGCTTAGCTCACATCTCTTTTTGCCTGCTACTCTGTAGTCAATTTCAGAGATTTTCCCAACTTTATGGATACATACAAACTGATTTAACAAAATGTAGTAAAACATGATAGCTATCTAAATTAATGAATTGGTTCCCATGATTCTTGTCCTCTGAGTAATGCTCCAGCCATAAGGAGGGCAACTTTGTTGGCTTCGATGTTCGCCTCCTTATTGTTAGCTCTCAACACATGATAAAAATTCAACTTCTGGAAAGAGTCTCTAAGATCTGTTACTCTGAAAATCAGCTTTGCAAGCCTTAGATCCGTTGGCTTAGAATGAGTCACCATAATATTAATTATTACTTGGGAGTCCCCTATTACATTTGCCTCCCTGGTGTTCAACATTTTCATAATCTTGAGACCTTGGAAAAGAGCCGAAGCCTCAACTTATATGCTACAAGCTATGCCCAGACCCCAGCGAAACTGTGTATCCTTATGCCATCGGGATTCAAAATGACGCCTCCAGCTCCAGCTCTTCCAGGATTGGCCTTTACAGCCCGTCAAAAAAGAGGGAGAATCTCTACTGATTTGTGGCCCAGTCTTTGAATTCATTTGTTGAAAGTATTATTTACCAATCTTTGAGGAGGGAGATACTGTTTGCACTTTTTTGGAACTGGAGTTCAAGATAGGAGCCCCAATTTATATCTTGCTGACTGAGATATAAATAATCTTTAATATCTCTCAGATTCTCTTTAAGCTGGCTTTTAATCTTGACTGCCACAAGCTTGGCCTCTTGTTCATAGCTTCTAAAAATCCTTTTATTTCTCTCAAGCCAAACCTGCCAACAGATTATTTTTGGGAGAGCAGTTCTATTGATTTTGTTTTTTGGGGGATTCCCGGGATACCTTTGCAGCCATTTAGTAAAAATATTATGGATGGAGGAAGGCAACATGATGCTGAAACTCAGAGTTCCCAACAATTCTGTCCAAATCTACAAAGTAAAGGTGCATTCAAGCATCAGATGAACTGCTCTTTCCTAGTTTACCTTACAAAGATTGCACCTTGAAGGACCGTGAAAACCACGTTTCTAGAGGTTATCATCTGTCAAAATTTTGGAATGACTAAGCAGCCAGTTGAAGAAGTCGATTTTAGGCAATGTGGGATAATGCCATATCCCTTTCCAAGGCTCAGGGTTTGTGGCCACATGGGGACGCTCACATAGCTTGGCGTAACCTTGAGCAATAAAGTATCCGCCAGCCTGTGTACCCCATCCTCTTGTATCCCTTTTTCGAGCCATCAAAGGAGACAGGTCGTGGAGCTTGGAAATCAGGATCTCACGCTCCATAGAAAGTTCTGGGGGTGTTTGAAGATTCCAGCTAGCCCAACGAGAGTTTTGCCAAGCTGAAATGTCCCATAGAGTTCGCAAACCAACCTCATTCATCCATCTGTGCAACGTTTGGAGTGAATGGCAATCTCCCAGAGGCTCACTATTCAAAATTTTATATGTCCAGAGGTTGATCCTTTTTCCATTACCAGGAACCCAGAAGGCATGATCTTTGATGAGAGAGCAAGCTTTGCTGCAAAACTTCAGGAAGGGTGTATTTCAAAGCTTCTTAGGATGATCTATGCAGCGAGAACGCTGACCCTTGAAGTATTTTTTCCAAAGAGCTAATTACGCCCAGCCAGGTTTAGGGGCAATAATTCTGTAGATTAATTTAGCTCCCATTGCTACATTATGGTAGCCAAGATTCTTGAAATTCAAGCCTCCTTCCAATAGCAGTTTGGAGATACATTCCCAGTTGACTAGCAAAATCTTTTTCTTGTTCTGTTTACCTCCCTTCCAAAATAATTTTCGAATGGTCTCCTCCATTTTTTTGAGAATGCTAGATGGAGCGAGAAGGACAGAAAACTGGAACAAGGGAAGATTGGAAAGAACAGATTTAATGAGGATCAACTTACCAGCAATGTTGAGCCAGGAATAACCCCAGGCAAGTAGCTTGTTCTTGGATTTCTCCAATTGGGGGAGCCAATCTCTCTGTAAGCTTTTTTGAGAAAAACCGGAAGGCCCAAATACTTGAAGGAAGTCCAATTTGAGGATGCTGCAAAACCAAAGATTTTGGATATGGAGTTGAGCAAGCTGGAAGTGGTGTTCTAGTAATAGATATGGAATTTTCCTTTGTTTAGACTGCTTCTTGATACCAAACAAAACTCATCCAAAGCTTTTTTAAATATGGAGGCAATAATCCCAGAAGCTGCTCCCAATAGCAGCGTGTCATCCGCGAAAAGAGCGTGATTAATGGTTTTCACACCCCTCGCAATACAGAGTCCAGCAATATCCTGATCCGCTGTTTTTTTGTCTAGATAAAAACTGAGAACAGAGGTGTGAAGACCAAATAAAATAGGTGAGAGAGGGCACCTCTGCTTGAGCCCTCTCGTGGCTTTGAAAAAGTCAGCAGCTCTGCCATTAATTAATGGGGCAATCCAAGGCTCCGAGATGCAATCTCGAATCCAATTGATAAAATTCTCACCAAATCCAAGTTTATGTAAGACTTTTAGCAAAAAACAATGTCTAACTCTGTCAAAAGCATTTTCTAGATCAAGTTTGACAACCATACCTTTTTCGTTGCGACTCAAGCTTGAATGGATTTCTTCCTGGACCAGAATGAAATTGTCCACAATCTGTCTACCTTGAATGAAGCCTCCTTGGCTATCTGGAATGATTTTGGGGAGGATGGGCTTCAGTCTGTTAGCAATGACTTTGGTGATCAATTTGTAACCTGTATTACAAAGCGAAATCGGATGAAACCTATTGAAGGAGTTGGCTCCCTTCTCTTTGGGGATGAGAGCAAGAAAAGTAGAGTTCGTGCTTCCTCCGATTTTCTTTCAAACTTGGGATTTTAGAACCATTTTGTAAAGATCCTTTTCCACAATGGACCAGCAAATTTGGAGGAATCTGGCTGAGAATCCATCTGGCCCGGGGGCTTTGTCTGGGTTCATGGCAAATAAGGTAGCCTTGACTTCATTCTTGGTGACTTTAGCTTCAAGGAGGTGGTTCATATCAGCAGAAATCAGGGAAGGGATCCCGTCCAACATCTCTGAGTTTTGATCCAGAATTGCCTCTTCGCTATACATAATTTCAAAGTGAAGAGAAGCTGCTTTTTTGATGTTTGCATTACCCTTGTGAATGATGATACCATCTTTGATTTCAGAAATGGAATTGGTACATTTCCTTGCCTGGGCTTGTTTGTGAAAGAAGGAAGAATTCTTGTCCCCTGCTTTGAGCCAAAGACTGCGAGACTTAAGTCTCCAGTATTCTTCCTCCGCTAGACATGCCTTGTGATAATTTTGCTGAAACAGAGCTTCTTTATCTAGGATCTCTTTTGTTATGTCAGTTGTTTCAGCTTGGAGTTGATGGACTTCCAGCATATGCTGGAATTTTTTCCTTTCGTTGGCTGGATTTGGCAGAGTTTTGGCCCATATTTTCAAAGCCCTTTTCACTCTTCTGAGCTTTTCTTACCAGACGAAGAAGGGAGAGCCTTTGACCGGTTGCACCCAAGTGTCCTTAACTACTTGCATGAAATTCGATTCCTTAGCCTAGAGCGGGCTAAATTTGAAAGGTATAGGTCCAAGGTCAAGCTGAGATACGAGTTCCATCTTGATGGGTTTATGATCTGAAGTGCTGCATGGGAGAATATGCACTCTAGCCTCTAAACCAAGCAGAAGAAAAGAGATTTGAATTAAGAATCTATCCAATCTAGCAGCAATGTGGCCAGGACCAATTCTTTTATTAGTCCAAGTGTACTTACCAAAAATTGGCTTGATGTCTAGCAGATCCCAGTCCTAAATAAGATCCTCTGCCCATTCCCTTGCCGGATCTCGAACAACGCTCCCTCCTCTCTTGTCTGCTGATAAGAGGGTGAGATTGAGATCTCATGCTATGATGATATTCTCAAGATTAACTAGATCTGCTTGGGTTCTTATGGAGTCCCAACAATCCTTTTTTTCCACAACGTTCACGAGGGCGTACACATTGAAGAGGTTGATTATTTCTTTTGAATCTATGTGTTGCAATTTTAAGAGCAGCCAATGAGAATTGAGGGTTTCAGAGACGAATGTGAATTTGGTAGCGTTCCAAAGAGAGCCCAACCCTCCAGAAGCCCCTCGGGCTGAGATTACTTTCGCCTCACATTTGTTCCAGAGTTTCTTACTTGTCTGAAGGGAGACAAAGTCTTCCAGTTTGGTCTCCTGGATGAAAAGTATGTCAAGAGTTTCTATTCTTATTAAACTTCTGATGGCTTCTTCTTTGATTCTACTCCCCATACCTCTACAGTGCCAGGAGACTATCTTCATCATTTGAATTTTTTATTGGCTCCTCTGGAGCCTTGGGGCTGGTTTCTTGTCATCTTTGCTTTTGATGCTAATACCTTCTCAAGGGTTGGCTGGTTGCCTTGAAGCTTATCCTTGAAAGTTTCTTGCTCTCTTTTTTCCCGATCTGATTTGCGGCCTCTTACAGATCTCCTTATCGTTGCTTGAGATTCTCCTATTTCCCCCTCTTCCTCCGAGCACTCCAATTCATGCTCGTCTTCCTCTTCTTCAACAATGTTTCCTTTGGAGCTCCCAGCCATTGCTATTGTTGGAACAACACTTTCAGCCATTGCCTCTATTACTGGAACACCATTTCTAGCTTGCTCAACTCCATTTCCAAAACCTTTGGGGGTGCCTTTAGAGGGTGAGATTGATTTTTGATTTTCTGGTTCCCGAGTTTCATCTACTTGCAAGCTTAGAGAGGCGAATTTGTTTTCTTGAACCATTCTGGGCATGGGTTGTTGAGGGGGGCCTGAGTACCTTTTCCGATTGGACCGACTTGCTTTTGAATTTTCCTGGTGCGCTCGACCTGGTTCCAACCTTCTTCTTTCCCCTTATCTGGTCCCTCATTGGTTGGGCATCCTCCAGCGAAGTGGCCGTAGACATGACATTTTCGGCATTTGAAAGGAAACTACTTGTAATCTAGCTTCTGCAAATGGATCCAGTTTCTTACCTTGATTTTGGTGGCTTCCGGGAGACCCACCTCTAGGTCTACTTCTATGCAGATACGAGCACAGTCATATTGATCTTTGTTGTTTGCCCTATCTGTGAATTTCCCAAAGGCGTTTGCGATGTGTTTCAGTGAATCCCAGTTCCAGTAATGGACTGGGAGATTAGGGAGTCTGACCCAGACAGGGACAACTGAGGGGACATCCACTGCAAGGTAGAAATCTGGCGTCCAACTATTGAGGTACAAACCCTGGGGGCCCATGAAATAGCGGCCATTCTGAAATATCAGATCCTTATCTTCCTTTGAGGAGAATTCGAAGAGGAAAAACCCTCGTCCTAAGAAGTATGAAGTGGCGCTGCCCTTGAACAGAGGAGCCTAATTCCTGTTAAGCTAGGACTTTGTGGTCTTAGGAGAAGGCCAAAGACCTGTGAACTGGCCCACGAGAGCCTGCTCAGCTAAGGAGAGGGAAACTTGAATCGGGGTCTTTGGCAGCAAGGGAGATTTCAGGAATGTCATCCAGCCTCTTGACAAACTTGGAAGCTTCGGTCTTCTTCTTATGTGGCAATCCGGCCAAGAGCCGAGAGAAAGCTTCAGCAGCTGAAGGCGGGCTTGCCTGGGGTGAGGTCGGGGCCTCCATGAGGGCGGGCCCGGCTTAAACGTCCTACCCAGCAGAGGCTGAGCGCTCAGAATCCACAGAAAGACAAAGGGGAACGCAGAGGAAGAGGGCAGAGGGCCCAAAGCCTCGGGCTGTAGAGTAGCAAGGGTGCAAGCACCGAAACGCAGCTAGGGTTCCATGGACTCCAGCCAGCGTTTTTTCATTCTGAATTCCCCTCTATTATATGTCCTTAATATTCTTATTTTTCTTTGGCTTCATTTTCAACTAGACATCAAAAAGACTTAAACTTCTCAAATGTTTTTTACTTTTCTTTCAAAAAATACACCGATGTCATTATGTTAAAATCATCATTGGAAGGTAAAAAATATGTACATCCTCTAAGAGAAATCTCTGAGGCCCACAAATATTGTTGTGAATAAGTTACAAACATATGTTAGCTCGCCATGATCCTATAGGAAATGTCTCTTGATCCTATTTCCCATAAATGCAAGCTTCCAACTTTGCATTTTCCTTTTTAGAAGTAGGTAATCCTTTAACCATACCTTGTTTTTGTAGTTGAGAGAGACCATCAAATTTTAAATACCATAATTTGATGGGTGGAAAATATGAATTTACTTCTCCTACAAAATATTGTACCCTAAGAATGAATTTTCCTTTCATCCTAAGACACTTTCCATCTTTATAGTTTGCCATGACTATTTTCAAATATTGTTTGGTGGAGTAACCCATCTTCCATGATAATTTGATCATGCTTGTTAATTTATCACCAATGACAACAAATTATTTTTGAAATTTTGGTACATACCAAACATTTGAAATCATGTTTCCTCTTATTCCAAGGAGAAGAAATTTCGCAATATCTTTTCCTTGTGGTGTGTATGTAGTATCATCAGCCAAAAGGATTGAATTTAGTTTACTCTTGGAATTTCAAAGAGAAGTATTTTCTTAAGGTCATGTGTTGAGCGGCCCTTGTATCAAATATCCATGCATCTTCACTCACCCTTAAAAGAGAAATTGGAGACTATCAAAGCTCTTAATTTTGTGTTTTGAAAAACATTGAATACATATTCAAATTATCATCATATTGATCATTTGCATATTATGCTAAATTGAGTGTTGTTTGAACTTGGATAGCTTATCATTTGCAATTAAATTTCATTTTTTTAATAACCAACCTTGTTGCAACGTCTACATAAAACTTGACTTAAATATCAACTTCTTCCATATTGTTGACTACTATTAGGAGGTCTCTATGACTAGCTTATCCTAAAGTTACTTAAATCCTATTAAAAATTACGTCTTCCTCTTCCTCAATTGCTTTTTCTTTTGGGTCTACTTTGTCTTATGTGATTGCACCCTTGGCTTCATCCATTATACAACAAATAATTTTTTTCCTCATCCTCTTTTATTCAACTAAGCTCATATTCCGTGTAAACTTTCACTTAATGATTTACTTATAGCATGTACCTGTAAAGAAGACAACTTCACCCATTTGTTTCTTCTTCCCAGATGTTTTATCATTTTGAGCTAAATGTCACTTAAATTATCAAACAATGTATTTTCCAACTTTCCTATGAACTGTAATGTATCCAGGTATTTGTAAGAGGATAGAAATCCTGCAATTAAGATAATTGGCATCAAACTGTCTTTCATAGTAATAAATCCCACCTCATTGATTTATTGTCTAATGTTTTTAAGTCTAGAAATATATTCAAGTCCATATCCTGCTTTCATCAATTTATGTTGAAGCAACTTTAATTGAATATCTACCCTTTTTGGGTTGTGTATAATCTAAGGGACTTTCAAAAGCCTTTCATGCAAGCCAAGCATTAGGTGCATTTTTAGTATGAATGAACATCTCTTCATTTAATGAGGATTTTATTAACGCTAAGGCCTTTTCATCCTTAAGTTCCCACTTAGCTAGAGTACCAACATCAATAGGTTTATTTGGATTTACATAGCCATTACATATGTCGTTCCATAATTCATTATAAATTAAAGTGATTTCCATATGGAATTTACATGTTTTGTAATTTTTAGATGCCTCAAGTTTGTCAAACTCGGAAAATAAATTTACAAGTTTGAATATTATAAATGATTTAGTTGAAGAGATATTTATGCCTGAATTCTTTGCTTGAAGAGAAATTTTATGTCTGAATGTTGTTCTTGAAGAGAAAATTATATGCCAACAAAACTAAAGTTCAACAAATCATGCCCCATGAAAACAAAAAACATGAACACACCACACGTTGCATGTTGGGTATGCATTATATTCTTTGCATAATTCCCACACACAGTATGTTACGACAGTCATAGCAGAGGTTGCATCCCCTTGTTCGAGGGGTGGGGCAAAGTCCCCCTACTCGAGGGGGTTTCAGGGGCATTCACAAGCTCCTCTATGCATGGCTTCAAGGGTAGCATGCGTGAAAAAAAATTGGGAATTTTTTTGAGTATGTTTTTGATAGTTTTTAACATGTGATTTTTTGCCTTTAGCATTTTTATGGTGCATGGTGGTTTATACATACATGCACGTACTCTAATACTATAAATAAGACTATACTGAAAAATATTTTTGGTAATCTGGGGTTTGAGTTTCTAAGGTAAAATATATATGTTAATGTGTGTGTTTTCCATTGCATCTTTTCTTTTTTATTAAAAATATGTTTGCAACAATTAACCGTATATATTTAAAATCTACACTGCACCTACAAAATGAACCATCAAGGCTTGTCTTTGACCCTCATATGGTCACTTGAAAATAAATTGATTGAGTTTTGTACTTGGCTTTGACCAATACTTTGAGAATTTTAATCAATTTTGCTTCTTGACGCTTTCAAAATTTAACTTTCAAACTATGCTCTTGCCATGTTTAAAATAAGTTACTTCAATCACATTAGTTTTAACTACCATTCTTTTTTTTCTCAATTGGTCTACTCCTATATTCATACAAAAAAGTTATAGTGAGGGCACTGCCTCGAGAATTCATGCCATGAAGTTGGCACAGAGCAAAAAAATCTTGGCTTCCTGACTGTGGAACTGGCAAAATGACTTACATCAGAGAATTTCATTTCAAGGAACATTGAACATTCTAGAAAGACTCGAAAAACTGACCCATATAGCGATACCAGACTGAGTTAAACGCTGCTATTTCAAGAACCGATTTTTACATAAATAGAAACATAAACAGACCCCGACCCGTAGAATAGACAAAAACCTGAAGCATGCATGAACATTGTAAATCGAAAATGAGGTGAGCTTCGTCTTCGGAGGCAGAACCAAAAAACCAGAGGCGTTGACTGGTTCAATCTTCATCTGAGGTTGACAGTTGTTCCTCAACAATTCGGCACCCAAATTGACCTGAGTCCATGGAGTCAGAAGAATGGACCGCTGAGCTTGAAGGCTCTCCTCTCGCAGGCTCGCTTGGGCCAACATTGGTTTCAGTATTCATAGTAGGCATGCCTCCAGTGACATGGCGCGGGGTGGCGATTTGACTTGCCAACCTCTGTTCCGTAGGAACCCCTTGTTGAACCGCCCCCGAACCCATGGCATTCTCACATTTTTCAATTGTCACAGAGACAATGAAGGAGGAATTTGCCAGAGAACAAGGAATGCGGAAGCGGGCTGTGGGATGCGCATGATGCATACAGTCTCCGCCTCTAGCTTGCCCCCTTCCCCTGCCCCTGCCACTTTTGGTGGCTGGATAGACTGACGCATCCGCAGAGGGGTCCAGAGTGGTGGAGGAGTGCTGGTGGGTGGCTCGACCACGTGAATCGCCGCGCCTACTTACCATTCACAGCTTTTCTCTCGGCATATTTATGGGATGAGGACTGATAAACGGAGGAGGGAGGGCGGAGAAACGACTGAGGGGCGTGTGCACAGAGAGAGCCGAAGACTGAGCCCAATAAAAGCTGTGAGTGTTAGGAACCGGAGCTGAATGGAGGCCGGAGATGGTGAAGGTGCAAATAGCTCAGCAAAGACAAACCAACAAGGAAGAACTCTCAGCATGCACCAGAGCATACGGGAAGCAGGTGGTCGAGCAATCGCTCAGAGAGTCGCCCAGGACTGCAACCTCAAGTCTTAGAAGAAGCAATGAAAATACACAACATCAATCTTAAGTTTTTCCATGTTCTTTGCTTCTAGTTTATTCTTCAACGCAACATCTACTTCTTTTAATGAGGTTCTTATTGATTATAGAGCATCCTATCATATGGTTAAGGATAAACCCATATTTTCTACCCTTAATAAATGTAACATTAAAAAAACGTTTGTTGGGGATGATATATCTCTTAGTGTTGTAGGGTCTACAAAATTGCTAAATGATGGCTATATTAATGATGTATTATGTGTTCCAATTATTTCTTGCAACAGTCTATTAGTGTAACAAATCACTCATTCAAATGAAGGTAAACCAATGGAATTATCACCTCGCAAAGTTGTAATTAGGAACTTAAAAATATTAAGCATGTCCTAACTAGAATTGTTGATATTATCACATTGTACAATTTTGATAACTTTGGATCACCATATCTTTCATTAGTCTTTGCTACTCGTAGTGATGACTTGAGAAAAAATTGGCATGAGTGATTTGGTTATCTAAATTATTTTTCATTTAGCTACTACATAATTAAAATATGGTGACTGGTCTTTTTCTCATTTCTGACAAAAATGATGTTTGTTTCGATTGTATTCTCAACGAACAACATCGAGACAATTTTAATAAATGTGCTTGTTGGCATGCCTCAGCCCCCTTGTAACTCATAGTGATGACTTGAGAAAAAATTGGCATGAGTGATTTGGTTATCTAAATTATTTTTCATTTAGCTACTACATAATTAAAATATGGTGACTGGTCTTTTTCTCATTTCTTACAAAAATGATGTTTGTTTCGACTGTATTCTCAACGAACAACATCGAGACAATTTAATAAATGTGCTTGTTGGCATGCCTCAACCCCCTTGTAACTTGTTTATAATGATTTGTATAGCCAACTTCATTTCTTTTCTTTCTTTGCATTCAAGTACTTCTAAAATTGCATTGGTTACTTCTCCAAATAAACTTGGTTTTATTTCTTAAAACTTGAGAGAGAAGTTTTTTACATATTTTTTCCCTGTAAGGCCCTTATTAAAAAATTATTTGGATATCAAATTCAAAAGTTAAGAGTGAAGTTTTATTTCTCAAAACTTAAAGAGATAATTTTTTTACATATTTTTAGCGACAAGGCCCTTCTTGAAAAATTCTTTAGATATCATATTCAAAAGTTACAAAAAAAAATAGTGGAGGAAGATATGTTAACAACAAATTTACAACTTACTGGACTATATAGGGCATTTAGATGAAACATATTTCTCCATATACACCACAACCAAATGGTCTTCTTGAGAGAAAGAATCACACATTAATATAAATGACAAATTGTATGATCCAATATAAAGGATTAATTCCTTAATGGGATAATTAAGCACACTCCCTAAAGGGATTTAAAAGATATAACACTAGAAGAAGCATAGAGTAAAACTAAACTAGATGTAAACTACTTTTTTTTGTTTGGTAGAAAAGTATTTGAAAGCATTCTAGCATAAAAGTGAGAAATGTTTTTTGATTAGATATGTCGAAGATATAAAAGGTTGTAGAATTCATTATCTTCAAAAATCATAAATATTAGGGGAGATGTGATAAAAGGTCTTTAAGCTTGGGAGCCTAATTTAATGTTTGTAACATATTTGGCCTCCATGCCATATTTGGTGATTATGTTATCTTCTACTCCCAACTTTTAAGTGAGTGCTCATATCATAGTTTCTTCTTCATATGATAATAATGAGATTGAAAATTCACCCCCTCCTATGGACCTTCATCCAGGGTATCCTATTGAACTTGTCCTTGCACCAATGCCACAGTTTCCTAGATGGGTCTATACAACATGAGAATCAACAAGTGATCTTGTTGATGATCTTTCAAGATAGCATCATACATGTACATAATTTTGATGAGCCTCCCCTCTTTTCACTCAAATTTCAAAGACTCACTGTCTAGAAACATTTGTAGAAGTTTCAATCCATTTAGATTGGGACACATAAATGAATGAATAATATTATTTATTAATGGTGAGCTATATTTAGTATCGTGTACCTCTTCCAAAATGAAAAAAATAATAATAATAATAAATAAATTGTCAAATGTAAATTGGTGTATGGAACTAAGTATGCATTAGATGGAAATGTTGAAAAAACAAAAGGCTCGATAATTGCGAACAATTTTATTAGGGACAAAAGATTAACTAAAACTTTGTCTTTCTGGAAAAATTGAATTCCATTTTCTTTGTTCTAATCATTATTGCTTCACATAAATGGGAGGTTCGTCAAATGGATGTTTGAATCCACCTTCTTGCATGGGGATTTGCATGAATAAATTCACATGGAACAACCTTCTAGATATATTTAGTGTTGTTTATTGCCTTAAGAAATCCCTTTATGGCATTAAGCAAACTCACCAAGCTTGATATGTATTATTAATTTATTTGGCTTCCCTAGGCCAACGATGCCTTGTTGACCATTCACTATTGTTTATTTCATCATTATTCCTCTATCTGCATATTTTTTAGAATCTTTAATCGGCTGTTTGCAAGTTTCCTTCAAAAAACTGATAGATTGCCCATGATTTTTCATCAAAGAACCTACAATGATCTTCAAAAGGGACTATAAAATAATTAACATCCTTTAAATGCAAGCTCTAGAGCAAAGAACATGGGATACATACCCCTATACAATTTGTACCTCCATCAGTAACTAACAAAAATATTTTTCCATGGTATATATATGGGTTATTTGTTATCCGAAGAGGGAAGAGACCATCAAGAGCATGGATATACTAGGATAATTCTTAAAATCTCAACTTTGGGTTATAATTGCTTTCCCCTCATTAAAGCCCCCAGGTTCTGAGCTTGTTTTAGTTTTAAGTTGGGTTAAAACATTTCTCAATTTTCTCAACCATAGTGAAGTTGAAGATAGTTAGTGGAATAAGTAGATGAGTAGTCTATATAAGAGGAACTCGAAGTTAGGGGGCAAGGCACCAACATCATAAATCAAGTGTAAAATTTTATTTGTTGTACACATTAAATTAATATCCCTCCTTAGGGACCATTTTGCAATATGTTTGATTATTTACTTTTGATTTATGATTTGAAGATCAATGAACTCCCTAATGTTAGTTAGAATCAACATATTATCAAATTATGTTATTGTATTAATTATTTATCATAATTCATGTTTATATTCTTAATTGGATTCGAGGGAGGCATGTTCTATGTTTTATGGGTTGAGGTTAGAACTATGAGAAATGGATTAGCCATTTGATCATGTGGTTTTCTGTCACCTTATCTTAGGTAGTATATATTGTAATGACACATTGATCTTAAAAAGTAGTTAGTGTTCTTTAATTCACTAAGTTAGTGATTCAATTCTAGTCACTAGGACTTTTCCTTAAAACAGAAAGGGCAACTCCATTGGGAGTAAATGTGTGAATTCTTCCTAGTAAGTTTTATTTACTCTAGTTTCCCAACTTTCTAAGCTTGGTCTAATTTATCTTGTAATTTTCCCTTTTGTTGGTATAGAACTAAAATATTGTATTTCCTAACCTATCTTTCGGAATTTTTTCTCTTCCAAGTTAGTGCATGTCATTGTTTTTAGTTACAATGGTAAGTGCCTACATCTTTCCTTCAAAGAATCCATAGACACACATAGATTTCTTTAAAGCAACCTCTCAACAGTGTACACCATATTTTGAAGATTTGCAAATATTTCCTATAAATTAAAATTCTTTGAAAGCCTAAGATTTACTTCCCCTATTTTAGTATTTTCTACAAAATTTAAAGATCTAATTCTCAATTCGAGAAATTTGACATATTACACAAGTTTGACATTAATTTATACGAAATATAAAATTTTATATGCAAAATACAAAAATATTTTCTTTGGCTCATTTTAGGAATCTTTTAAAAAGTTTGATTTGGAAATGATTACACCTTACAATTAGTGTTACCATTTACAATTACTTTTTTGTATTTTTTTTTATTTGAGAATATCATATTTTTCTCATTTATGCATTGCTCTCAATAAAAACGTCAATAAAAACAATTTCAATCTAAAATCAATGTAAACATTTTCTTTGATAGAAAACCATCAATAATCTAAAACTTAAGGCTTTGGTTGTATTTGGAGAGTCAATTTCCAAGGTTAAAAATACTTAAACTAAGACAATTAAATACTATATTTGTGGGTTCCTTGTCCCACATATAAGAGGTCTTATACACCAATTTGGTGTCTAACTTAGCCATTACCTTACAGTTAAATTATTCTCAACATAGATCCATGTGAACCTTGGATCTATCAAGCATCGAGGGATCAAACATCTTGAGATGCAAGTTTGAAGAAAGATTAAGGCCTCTAGAAATTTGATCTCTCTTGACACTTACTAGATATGGGGTCAGCATGGATCTATGCTGGTTTAATGTGTGTGTGTGCATGTGTGTCAAGTACACATTTCCTTCATTTTGAGTATCACACTAATAAAATGATTTAATTATAAGAAATTCTTATTTTGATTTGTTTCATATAATATATACATAATAATTGACATTGAAATTTTTTACTCAAGATTGCCATTGAAGTATTTTATTTGACCCACATCCTCCACATTAAAATGTTATTTTTGTTACTAAAATATTTTTAAATACATGTCCCCCTCATATTAAAAAGGAGAGAATCATGGGATAAAAATACAATCTCACAATGCATGTGTGTGTATGTATTAATGTTAGAGGTCGACTCCATATTGAACATTTGAAATAATTACAAATCTCCCTCGTGCCTTCAATTAAAAAGCACATTGATATATTAAACAGTGGGAAAACCTATCATAACTCAATTTTCAAACCAATAGTGGGGACAGTGTGTGAGTGTATGTGTTAAAATGTTAGAAGTCGAGTCCATAATAAACATTGAAATAATTACGAACCTCCCTTATGCCTTCAATTAAAAAGCACTTATATATATAATATATATATATATATATATTATATAATATATATATATATATAAAAGAATGGGAAAACCTATCATAACTCAATTTTCAAACCAATAGTGAGGAAAGTCATCATTGTCAATTATCCACAAATGTACATTGACTCATCATTGTTATTCAAAGACAACCACACCACTTATTATTACTCTTTGTGCTCTATAAGGGGCCAAATTTTCACTCTTGTCAAATGCCTCTGGGTTTTGGGTTGTTGAGTTGTTTCTTTACATCCGAGGAAAACAAGCTCCTAGCCAAGCAAAAGCAATTTAGAGCAACATAACTATATTTTACAAATTGAAATATTTTATTTATAAACCACATTGAATTTTTTTTATTAATATTTTTTTATGTTACATATCAATTCCATATTAATAATTGAATAACTTAGCCAAGCAAAAGCAATTTAGAGCAACATAACTATATTTTACAAATTGAAATATTTTATTTATAAACCACATTGAATTTTATTTATTAATATTTTTTGATGTTAGATATCAATTCCATACTAATAATTGAGTAAATTATACAACGCCTACACAATGGAAAGTGAAAAAGTAAGAAAAAATTTAATCTCAATTGCTTTATTTTTCTTGGTATTTTAATCACATTAATTTTCATGAGCTTCACATTTAACTAGGTGTTGGTCAATTCCTAAAACCCCATAGGATGAAAGAGTTTATACCTATGCAATTTAAATAAGATTGAAAATAAAAAGCACTTTCTTTTAAATTGTTCATCTTATACTCAGCATTCGATCTAAAATTCAAAATATTTCTCTCTACCATCCTTCTTTATCGTTTGAGTCAATAGAACTACAATAATTTAGAAATATTGCTCACTTCTTTTTTAAGAATTTTGATTAAGCTATTCCCTAGCATTATCAAAAAAGTTTATTTTAAGTATAAATTTTTATGTCTATTATTTAAATTAAATATAAAATTACAAAATAGTATGTTAATGAATATGAATATTTTATTTAATTTATATGGTAAAATATTATTGATTTATAGTTACTATTTATATTTTATATATTTTTCTTTTTATGTACAAAATATTTTTATTTTATATATAAATTTATTAATTAAATTTGAACATTAAATCATTATTATTAAAAATATTTTTTATTCTAATTATAAATTTTTAATTAAATTTGAAAAAGTGAATCATAATTATTTAAAATTTATTGAATTTATTTTAATGCCATAGGTCTATTATTATTAAAGAAACAAAAAAAATTAATAAAAAAATTGTAGAAAATTATTTGAGATTTTATTAATAAAAAAACAAATATGACAAATTGAATTCAATCGCTTCACTGCAATATCTCATCTTATGCTCCACTACATCATCTCATGCTCCACTACATCGAACACATACATCGAACACATGTCAACTTGCCAAGGCAATCATTGATCTTATGCTCCACTACATCATCTCATGCTCCACTACATCGAACACATGTCAACTTGCCAAGGCAATCATTGATTTTTCATACAATCAATTGATTTTTCATAAAATCCATGGATTTAAAATCCATTGATTTTTTAGGATAAAAAAAAAAGCATACCTCACACGAGTGTTAAACATGAAATTAAGCTTATGTAAAACAAAAGTCTTATGGCAAAATTAGCAAGTTCCTAAGTTGGCAGAGTATAAAATACCGTCATGTATTTCCTACCCCTAACTCAAGATTGTTCCACCCAACCACCAACCATGGAGTGGTAACACTAATTGTTTTTGATAGATTGCGACGACTACAAACACAGCATTCGTCTCAACTTCCCTAGAGGGTGTTCACCTTCATGTGGATACTTGCACTTTTGGTGATAGCATTCGTCTCAACTTCCCTAGAGGGTGACGCACTTTGGCACTTTGGGTACTTGCACTTTCGGTGATTGTTGCCACACCTGATAATTAACAAGTACATAGGAATATGAAGAGAAAGTCCAAGAAAAAGAAGAGAAGACAAGGGAGTAAAACACTAGACCATGCAAGTTATTGGGGGCAAAGAACCAAACTATGGGAGACCATCTTACTTATCTGTGCCCTACAATCGTAGAGATATGAGTATAGTCCTTGCCACAACGATCTTCTTCCCCTAAATAAACTATGGTGCTTCACATCATGTAGTCAACCCATTGTAATTTTCATTCAATCATTGTTGTTTGAACTTGGGACCAATACTCTCCTTAAAAGGAGGATTCATACACATACAAGTCTATATCATAAAACTAGAGAATAATCAATCATCTGAAAGATGAGAGAGAATGACATTATCTCATTTGTATATATCATAGAACTGTGCCTCGAAGCATTCGAAGGGGAGGAAGCCTGCCACTCAATGTCAAGATCCATATCAATATGCGCTTTAACCAAAAGCTTTTATCACAAGAAAGTTCCAAAGAGGACAAACCTCGACTCAGTCAAAACCCTCTCTCTAGGAAGGAGGGCATTGAAATCCCCTCATCCTAATGATTTTAGAACAAAATTTGACTATAAAATAGATCTTATAATTTAAAAAGGATCCCAAGCGAGATATTTGATCATAACAAAAATGGAAACATAACCCATCTTGCAGAATCTTCAATTCCTTGTTTAAGTGCTCGCTTTCGGGTTGTTATCCTAAATGATGTTTTCCCTTGGTTCCAATGTTCCCTTTCCACTTGCCATCCTTGATAATGGTTCTCCAAATTAAGTGCTCACTTTTCCATTTGTTATCCGAAATGATAGTTTCGCCTGGTTCAAATGTAAAATGATAGTTTCCCTTGGTTTAAATGTTCCCTTTTCACTTGTCATCCTTGATGATGGTTCTACAACTGAAAATGGCGAGACACAGAATCTCAAAGACCTGCAAATTGACGAAGGTGTACAATGTGCAAATAATGAGACACAGAATCTCAAAGACCTGCAAATTGACGAAGGTGTACAATGTGCAAATAATGATACACGAGGTAGATAAACTTAAAGGTGGTCATAGTCCAAAATAAGATGTTGCACCTACCTACCTTGGAAGGACAAATATATTTCAGTATACACATTTGTTAAGATAGTGAGGACGTGCTCCATTTTCCTCACAAAGAGGTTATAGCCATCTCCGTATAAATAAAGGGCAACAACGATTAAAAAAAATGATTTTATCGATCAACGGGAAGATATTTGATTTAGGTTTTAATAAAAAGACTTGGAAAGGTTTCATAGACTATTTTACTTCAGCAATAGGATCATAACGCCAAATACTTGAGAAGTTGATTACCAGATTTTTGACAATTGATTTGAAAATAGGGTACTTAAAGAATTCAATGAAAATTGAAAAATCCATAGATAGACAAATAGGCCCGAAATAATGAGAGCCTTGGAATCCCTCGTCAATTTTGGCATTTTTGATTACCAGATTTTTGACAATTGATTTGAAAATAATGGGTACTTAGAGAATTCAATGAAAATTGAAAAATCCATAGATAGGCAAATAGGCCCGAAATAACGAGAGCCTTGGAATCCCTTGTCAATTTTGGCATTTGAAATGAATAAGCCCTGGGATATATCACTCAAAACACTCTGTTTGGAAACTTGATCGAGAAATATAAGGGCAATCCACAGATAGGCAAATAGGCCTGAAAGAATGAGAGCCTTGGAATCCCCGTCAATTTTGGCATTCAAAATGAGTGCCAGGAACTGAACATATGGGCAGACCAAATCAATTGGCACTACAAGATGGTACAAGAATTCCAACTCAACAATAGCATTTAGTGATGAGATTTTTTTCGTTTTATGATACTGGAACCCTTTGTTTTTCAATAAGGAAAACTTGCATAAGAATATAATAAATCAAATGAAACCCTCTCAAGAATCTGGAGTCAATATAGTTGCCATATAGAATTTAGGAGCACTCTGAAATAAATTAATAGAATGCTACACAATGAATGACATGGCCAGAGGCACATTTTGAATGGATTTCAAGACAAGCATCTGATCTTATAAACAACTCCACATGTTGCAGAAAAACATGTGAGAATGTCTCAAGGATATGATGCGTCTCGGAACAAGTGGAATCTAAAGTACAATAACCTAAACATCTCAATAAAAAGTGTTTCTAGATTAAAATAGACAATAATGAACTCCATGCCTCGAAATTAAAGAGAAGCTTCTTAGTTCATCAAGGATGCATAAGAGAAGCATTTAAGTCGCAAACACATCCAAAAGAATCAAATCACAAGAGAAATGATAGATACGAAACAACGATTATAAATTTATACGCAAAGCAAATTCCAATAGAATCCAATTAAAGTATTTCTGCTAGCACACCATGCTCCATAAGTATAGCACTAGGATCTCATAAATAGTCAATATAAAACTATTATCTATGTAAAGCAGTTGATATACGCACTGAACACAACATATAAGGAGTTGCAACCAACATCCTAACCCCCACAATATTGTAGTCATAATTAAGCTTCTAATATAAGTTCACATTATTCTTCTTCTTCAGCTTCCTCCAACCATTTCACAAAAGGCTCCAGTGACTTCACAAAGGTTTGCCTGAAAATGCCCAAAATCACATCAGATCTTATTTTCACCCTGACAAAACTCAAACTAAAAGAACAGTATTTGCTTTTGAAATCGCAAAAGTTGCTTAATCGAGCATTGTAAGTCTCACTAACTAGAGTTCAGAATTCTCTAAATCATACAATTAGATTTGTCTAAACCTGAACTAATTGCATTTCTACATAACAAAAAGGTTAAAAACCAAAGAATAAATAAATGTTTGGCTGTTAATACCTGCCCTTTGGGTTACTGCCTTTGCGAAACCACATCAGAATAGTATCTTCAGCAAGAACTTCCTCATCATAGAGAGACCTCACAATTTCAGGGAACAGTTTCATGAGTTTAGCATCCTCATAACATTGAATTTGAATCTTGTACATAATCTCCAACTGTAGTTTTGCAGTTGTACAGAAACTGTCAAGGAGTTTTGCCCATGTCTTAACCTGATTATTCAACAAAATAAAGAATCATTTTAGTAAAATATGTAAGCTTCATACAGTTTCCAATAACTGAACTGTTGAGACTCAAAATAAAATAACAAGACAACAGATACTGTAATTTTACATGCAAAATAAAAAAATCCATGCCAGATGGATAACCATCATTAGAAATATTGCACACAGAAGTTAAATAAGTACATTACGTTAACCCAGTGGGTTAGGCTCAGTAAGTTTGAACCAACCAGGTTTAAGGCAGTGAGGTCATGGGTTCAAGTCAAGTCCCTCTGGGTTAGGAGTACATGTTATACATCTGCAACATTGACCCTGGCCATCATTAACAGAAATGTGAGGAATCCCCTCAAGGATTTCCCCAAGGAAGTTTTCCATGGGAAAGAAAAGTACATTCTGTACGGAAAACCATGGATACAGACATTGCATGCATAAGTAATCTCCACAGACTACATACAAGCAATGCAAATGCAAGATAATAATTCCCTCAAGCCAAAGGAGATATCTCTTGAGTCTTGCCACATTAAATGCATGCTGACTGTTAAGTTTGATCCTTGAAGCACTTTTGATGGAAAATGGAACTAACATCCAATCTAGCACAAGCATGGACAAATTATTGCCTTGTGAATTCCAAGTGAGATCAAACGAAAACACTAACTAAAAACTTTAAAAAATGCATCATATGTGAGAAAAGCCAGTGTAACCATATTTATGGCCAAGAAAAGACATGCACAGTTTTTACATTCGATGAAACCTTAATGGAGATACTGGTTGAAGGATTCAATGCTGCGCATCTGCATAAATTCTGCAATTGATTTCCAATAAAAATATCTACTGAATTGATAGTCTGTTAAAAATATTTATATATACATCAATAAAACAGAACAAACGTGCAAGAAGCAAAAACAAGATATCCAGAGCAAGAAACAAAGTATCCACAATTGCATTTAAATTTTAACAAATGATGCCTATGAAATTGAAATATTCTATTTTCTCACACATCAATGAAAAAATCAAAGTGCGTATGAAACAAAACATAATTATTAAAAGTAGAAAAATGCAAGCCATGGGGAAGAACTTCAAACAGTTATGCATAGAGCCATTTTCCCATTAGATTCTACTATTGACTAGAAGTTGTAAACATATTAAACCCTTAACAAGAAGAAAATACTACTCAAAATTCAGTAAAAATCCATAAAATTGTTCATGATATGATGAGACACAAAACATGGGGAAAACAAAAGATACTACACTGTGAGAAAAGATTAAATACTAACTTGACGCAACGCCAAATTTGAATTTTGTTGCTGGTTTTTGCCAGACCACTGTACAGCATCCATAATAGCATCCCATAAGATACGCACTACTTCAATATCAGGTAACTTTGACTCTTTATGGCGCTGCTTTACAGTTTCAATGACTTCTGAAATATCAGCATTCTCTGCAATCAGAGTTGTTAATGAGCTCTTCATGTCCTTTAATTTCACATCAAACATTTTCTTTTCATTATATTCAACAAGAGCGCCCAAACCCTCCTTACTGCCACACAAAAAGTCCAAAAGACACACGTTAGTAGCAATCAACAGCAAATAGCTGCAACTTTAAGTAGACAGTTTGGTTCCAACAAAAAAGTTTCCCCACCTGAAGTGTTCTGCAAAAGCTTCAGTGGTGCGTTTCTGTATTGGGAACAAATCAAGAAGATTATCTTCTATCTTCCCTCGCTTCAGCAATGCTATGAGATCATCAAGACTGTTGTCAACCAGATACTCCTTGAAAAAATCTGTGATGAATGAAAGTACAATCCCCTTCGAAACAAGGTTGTCTTTGAGAAGAGGTTGAAAAACGGTTTCTGGTGGAAGCCCAGATAATTTCTGAGAGAAAGTGAGAGAAGTAAAAATTGCAAGTTTTTTCCTTTCATTGTCCTCAAAAAGCTCAAGGGACTGTAAAAACCTTCGCATAACATTTTCAAGATTCTTGATGAGGAAAGGCCTCCTGCGAAGTATCTTCTGTATGTACAGAACAGATGGCAAGATATTCTGCCTTGCAGGTTCACAATTCAAAACAGCATAAGGATGCCGGTCCCCTTCTTCAGGTTTTATGGTACCCGGTTGTGTGCGACCTCCAATGAAGACCACCTATATGTCAATGAACATCAGCATTAATAGCTCATTATAATTTTACAGAAAATAACTTCATTGAACAATTAATAGCTAAATTGATAATCAATTATAGTCCAAGACCAAACTATGCAGATTTAGTGTGGGACATCTATATTTCAAATTTTCAAATGTCAGGATAGAATTCAAGATTGAGGTAAAAATATCTCAACCTGCCTCTCTTTTAAAAAAGGAGGGCCAATGAAGAGGGAAAGTATGAAATGACACAAATCAAAGCCCAAGGAAGAGGGAAAGCATTACATGCCACAAATCAAAGCCTCTACCTGTCATCAACCAACCCAAACCACTCCCCCCACCCCACGAAACAAACCTATGTTGTAAATGCTCTAGACCCTAGTTTTGAGGGCCACATTTCCAACACTCTAAAAGCTTTCAAGGAAACAACCTACACCAACTCAACTCTAAATATGAGCGTGCAGAGGAAACTCATACTCTTCTTGGAAGAACAAAATAATGAATCCAGGTCACAAAACCTATTCCTTCCATCATTAGAAGCAATAGAACCCTTGGTTTCCTTTGCTACAATCAATGGTTTAGGTAAAGTTGATACCTTCAAGTTTTATGCACATATTAAAAAATTAGTGTGTAAAATTTAAATGTTATACTTGATCCCAGTAGCACACTAAACATTCCTGACAAGAAACAGGCTGAGCATTTGGGCTTTTTGAACACTTCTTCATCAGCATTAAGTGTGAAGGTGCGGTGCACAAGGTGGAACCCTACCATGGAAGACTCACAAATGTTGGAGTAGATTTTGTTTTAGGTATCAAACTATCAATGGATTATTTCCATATGGACCTACTCCACCAACCACAGCAAGAAATTAATATAAAAACCAAGATGATCATGTAACTATCAAAGGGCTAGGCAGGCAGACTCAAAACATGTCCAAACCTTTGAAAAATGGCCACGTTGGTTACACAACCTACTTGTACTATATGAAGGCAACTCCTTGTCGGCAACATTATACTTTAGGGCTCTCCAACTTATAACACAGTCTATCAGGATATGTGTGCACACTGCAAAACATCCAACAGACGAGGGCATGGAAACATATAGCCAAAAAGGTAAGGATGTCCAACTAAAAGACAAAACTAAACCTCAAAGACAGTACTCAGACATCATCACAGATATCCACTCCAATGCAATTACCCAATCTAAAAAACAAGATGATCATGAAATCACTCTCAAAAGGACTAGGCAGACTCAAAACATTTCCAAACCTTTGAAGAAGGGCCTCGTTGGTTCCACAGCTTACATGTACTATATGGAGCCAACTCCTTAAAAGCAAACTTGTACTTTAGGGCTCTCCAACTTATAACACAGTCTATCAGGATATGTGTGCAAAACATCCAACAGACAAGGGCATGGAACCATATAGCCAAAAAGGTAAGGATGTCCAACTAAAAAATAAGACCTAACATCAGACATTACTCAGACATTGGCTCCAATGCAATTACCGAAACAGCCAGTCATAAGTCCAATATAGAAGCATAACAAACAAAAAGAGCAAATCCTAACCTCAAAAAAGGTATCGCCGTATCTTGAGAAGTCAAGATCTGAGGATTCAATGCTCTTGGCAACGAGTTCCTGCAAAAAATAAATGCCTTTTAGTTGGGGTTACAATTTTCTTAGTTTTAGTTCTATTGATCATGATAATAATGTGTTCCATTTCCAGTTAACAAATCTTTTTTATTTTATTACAATGTGCAACTAACTTCCCCATTTGTTGAAGGTGAGACATAAAGCATTTCAAAGATGTAAGTTTCATTTAAACAACATACCAAGTCACCCTCATGCTCGAGGTAGATTTGGACCACTGCATCCGCAAATGTCGTGGGGTCTAAGGGAGCTGCTATGTTCCGCTTGCGGGTCTTAATCCGCGCACCGCTGCATGATTCACCAAACTATCAGAGACCATAACAGTATCAAGCAACTCAAGAATAAGGACAACTTGTGTATCTTTGGACAAGCTGAGATTTTATTGCCTACCAGTTCAAGAGTAATTACAAAATAAGATCTGATAAAACAACCTCAAAGATATCGGAAGCAGAATATAAGGAATCAGTACTGCCAATTGCAGAATATTAAATAAATAAATTTGATCAATTTTTAAAACTTAAAAGTGACATAACAGATAGGTCTCAATAAAAATTAACCAACCATTACCATGAATCCAAAAATCACACAGTTCATAAGCAATTCATTAAATCCATCCATTGCTACGGGGTATTTTCCTAACACAGTTAGCTTCTTTTTGCTTTTGTTTATCATAAAATGAACTTGAAACAAGAAAAAAAGACAATAAACAAAATTAGATATCAGGGATACCATCTCTAAAGAAGAGTTGCATTACTCCCTTTCTTTGGCTGGCTATCTTTCATGGTATGTATTTAAAATATGAAAAAGACATCTTTATATTCACGTTAAGCATGATTCACTAACTTGTATATATAAACTATATCATAATAAACAAACAGAGAACAGCTATTTAGGAGTAAAATAAACGTACCCAAGAGTGGGTCTCTCCTTCGAGCTGCAGAATAATAAGACAAAACAACAACATTTAACGATCAGTTAAAGAAACTAAACCTTAAAAACTAACAAAACATTCAAGAAAAAATAATTGAATATTCTTAAAGGTTATAACAAAAAATCCACACAGTTTAAATTCATTATACAATGAAATTTATCAGCATTGATTAAAACTGAAATAATTGGAGACTACTATTTGGTTATATTCTAAGTTTACAACCCTTCAAATCATTGCAACATCATAGTTGGAAGATATATACAAACTACAGAATAATCACAAAGAAAATCCTCTGAACCTTACAACTATGGTCACTGTATCTATCATTTGAAAAAAGATGAACATTATGCTAATGCAAAATGTATTCTCTATTGTCAAGATCCCATCTATGAAAACAATAACATGCACTGTTTAAGTCTGTTAAATCACTTGATCTCATTGTCAGTAATTATTGCTTAAAGTTTACACCCACATCTGGAAGAATATAACAGAACCAGGTCCCTAAGACTGAATGGCAGAAACAAAATAGATATGTGATTATCATACCCTGAATGGCAGCAAAAAAGAAAAAGACAATAAAATTATATCATACAGTGAGAGAAAATGAGAATCCACATCAAGTACAATTTTTTATGGGTTTGATGCACAAATCAGCTTTCCATCAATCTAAGAGCATACACTTTAAAACCAGCCCCAAAATGTATTCTCCATTGTCAAGATCCCATCTATGAAAACAATAGTATACACTGTTTAAGTCTGTTAAATCACTTGATCTCATTGTCAGTAATTACTGCTTAACTTTTATACCCACATCTGGAAGAATATAACAGAACCAGGTCCCAAAGACTATGAATGGCAGAAACAAAATAGATATGTGATTATCATACCCTGAATGGCAGCAAAAAAGAAAAAAACAATACAATTATATCATACAGTGAGAGAAAATGAGAATCCACATCAAGTACAATTTTTTATGGGTTTGATGAACAAATCTGCTTTCCATCAATCAAAAAGCATACACTTTAAAACCAGCCCCAAAATGTATTGTCCATTGTCAAGATCCCATCTATGAAAACAATAGCATGCACTGTTTAAGCCTGTTAAATCACTTGATCTCATTGTCAGTAATTATTGCTTAAATTTTACACCCACATCTGGAAGAATATACTTTGAATAGAACCAGGTCCCAAAGAGTATGAATGGCAGAAAACAAAATAGATATGTGGTTATCATACTCTGAATGGAAGCAAAAAAGAAAAAGACAATACAATCATATCATACAGTGAGAGAAAATGAGAATCCTGATCAAGTACATTTTTTATGGGTTTGATGCACAAATCTGCTTTCAGGTAATCTAAGAGCATACACTTTAAAACCAGCCCCTAAAGCTCTGAAAGGAAGGAAAAAAATGGGTATTGATTCAAAAATATTTTTCCAAGTCAATAACATAACACAAGTTTAAAAAAACCAGGCCCCAAATATAAGAAAAAGGCCAGCAGAGCCTTGGATATAATTTATATTGTTGTTTCCTTTTTCTGTTCGTTCCGTCTTTGAGTAGGACTTTTTGGACAGGCTCAAGGAGCTCAAATGGAATGTGCAACTGACTATGTAATTATGTTTTTCATAAAAAGAACAACAAGACCTTTTACAAAAAAAAAGGAAAAAGGCCAGCAGAGCCTTAGTTCACCGGTGAGATTGATGGAGGGTTGAGCCAACCACCAGCGTTCCATTTTTGCTATCGTCTGCCCCACCCAAATGGCATGTTTCTAGAAGTACTTCCAGCTGTCTATCTATCTATCTATATATAGATATATCAATCCATCTATGCGTGTGTGTGAGAGAGAGTGAAACCCGCATTTAGAATAATATATGTGGATCAAAACAACAAACCAGGGCTTAGAAACTTTTAATGACAGAAAATTATCACAGTTGAAGAGAAGATGGATCTATAAACAAAATCTCTGAGTGGAAGAAAATAATATATATATATATATATATATATATATATATATGATCAGACCATGGAACAAAAGAAGATCCACGTCAAATGCACATCCGCACAAAAGTTAGATCCTATCACGCCAAACCCCAATCAAGGCCTACCAGGAGAGAGAGCTAATAAAGATGCAGAATTGATTAAAAATTAAGAATAGCTTACTAATATATCCTCTTCTCCATTTTTAGTTAGTTTCTAAAAATTGATGAGCTCTTTATCCTAGCACACCTGTCCTGGGTTCGGCGTATATATTATCTTCAGAACCAAATCAACAAAAGACCCTCCTAGGAAATCAACTGAATCATAAGAAGTTGGAAGCAGGCTGCCAAACTTCTGAGAAGATAATGTATATAATAACAGATAAACTCTAATACGGAGAAAAAAAAAATAGAAAAAGGGCTGCATCTAATGCTCTTTCATAATCGTTCTCTCCTCAGGAATTTATCTATAAAAACTGCTTATATAACCAGATCACAAGACTATCTCAGATCTCACCAAACCCATATCACATCTACATTTGAAATCGAATTATGCATACAGACCTGTATGTGGGTCTGTTTATATATGTGTGTCCAGAGGGTAGCAGCATATGCAAAAATACTGAAGTACAGAAAGAAAGAAAAAGGAGTAACAACAACCCATATAAGATCCCAGATAATGTATATATATCTAAGAGCAAACTTGACGGGGAAATAATTATCTGCCCTCCAAACCAACCCTCATAAAACCAGACACTGGGCTATTACCAGAGATGAAAAAGTTCTCAATCGGGGAAAAAAGGAGAGCAACCCACAACCGATCGCTCAAAACCCACAAACATATCCCAATTCCTGGTCCAAGTAGTCACCAAAAATTCCATTTACACTTGAAAATGAAAGAAAAACTTAAACCCTAACAAGCAATAACATAGAAACCTACAGCCTTCCAACTATATTACTTTAGCCCAAGTTAAAAGCGCAGTCTGAACCCAACTTGCCTCATAAACCACGACTGGGAAGGATCAAAAACCTTGACGGGAACGAGGACTGAGAAGGTGAAAACAGACGCCTTGAAGCTCCCAGCAAAATTGAGATAAGGGTCTACTGGCTTGGATCCGACGCCGTTGAAAGAGGACTGCTGAGGCCACCTCGCTCCCTTTTATTTCTTCTTGTTTCGCTCGGCGGACAATGTCCTTCGTTCTCGTCGGCCTCTGCCCTTTGTAGACCCAAAGTAAAACAGGAAACAACTAAGTGGTGGTCATGCAAAGAAAAGATCCTAACCAAATGAAACCCAAATCAGAATAGATTTGCACGAATTTGCATTTGTGTTTGGGGAGGATTGGATTCCATTGGAAGGTATCTGCTTGGTGGACGTGGAAAAAAATAGTTGAAATTATTAATTACTGTTTGAAATTTCTTGGGAATGTTCATGATATATTCTTTGAGAAAGTGAAGTGGTCTAATGCGGTGTTCGTTGGACAGTGAGTATCGTCACAGAAACAATAATAATGGATTCACCAGATGTTGAATTTTTGTTTAAGGATTTAATTTTTTTTTTTAATATAGAAATAGGATTCACCAGGTGTTCAATTTTCGTTGAAGGATTTTTTTGTTAAAGGATTTTAAATCTTGTTTTTATGTCATGTGAGTTTAAGTAATCAGACGCATGTTAATTTTTGTTGAATGATTTTTTATTAAAGGAATTTCTTTTTGTTTTTATGTGATGTGAGTTTAAGTAATCGGAGGTATGTAAGAATTTATTGTTTATGAGGTTAAAGATAGTTTATAAGACATTGTTTTTTCATCTGGTTGATGTATTTGGTTTTTTTTCTGTGAAGTCTTGTAATAAACGCTTCGAGTGTCTCAACAAATCCCTTGCTAAATAGATTATTCCAAGCGCTAGCTGCCACAATATCTGCATAATTTTCCCTGTTGTCTTTGAAGGCCTCGCATTCTAAAAAGAAATATTTTTTTGTATCCACTTTTCCAGAAGAAGAAAAAAATACATACTCTTTCCTCCCACACTTCTTTTGGCATTTTCCAACGTCCTATTTCACAATGTAGTTTATGAGAATTAGTCCTTAACTGAGCAATAAGAATTTTAGCTCTCCAAGAAATATTGGCCTCTATGTATGCTTTTTGTTGATGATTATGAGTGGGCTCAAACACTTCAATATAGTATTTTTTCTTTCTCGCTAGCTCCTTATCCCAAGTATGCTTGTGGAACTTATCCATAACAAAAAAAAATTATCTTTTTATGGTTTATGGGACATGTGTTCAAGCAAACACCCCATTTACTAAACCATCTGTTATTTTGTTGCATCTAACTCTTTTTTATTTTGCACAATATGTCATTAAAGACAACCTTATGCAATCTGCCCTCTTCCATTTGCTCTTTTTTTTTAAATACCCTATGACTTGCACCATAGTAATTGCTTTAATAGGAGCAGCCCATGTTTCACTTACCAAGATAGCACAAGGAACTACATTTTTAATTTTGAATTTGTTTGTAATCAAATGCTTCTGAATTTTCTCAATTTGTTTCCACTACATGTCGGATGTACTGTTGGCCCACAGTTCACAACCATAGAGAATCATCGGAATCACTAGAAGCCCATAAAGAGTTTGAGTGGTTTTCCAGTCCCATAACTCTGTCTCTCTACATCTATTTTGAAAAGCATAAAATGCTTTCCAACCCCCCAAAGTTCTTTTCTTTCTACAACCATCCCAGCTTAGCTTTTTGTTGAAGTCAATTCTGAGGTATTTGTAATCCGCAACTTCTTCCAAAATGATGTCTTCAAAGTAGAACTTATGTTGGTTGTGTTTTTTTTTTTAGAGAAAACAACTACTTTCGTTTTGCTAATATTGACTTGCATCCCCACCCTTCTACAAAAATGCTCAAGGGATAGTAAGTGCTCTTGCAAACCAAGAGCAGAATTAGAAATCAGAATAAATTAATCTACATACAAAAGACGTCTTATAACAAACTTGCCCAAATGGATACCATCACACCCTTGTAAATTTAACCACTCCTCAAACTTGTCGATATATAAACCAAAAAGGGTAGGAAACAATGGGAAACATTGCTTGACCCCGATATTGTTTCTAAAACTTTCAGAAATCTCTGTTGAAGTTCTAATTTTGACTTTCACCTCTTCGTACAATCTATGCACAGCTGCTCTCAAATGTTTAGGAACCCCACGTTCCTCCATTCTGTGTCAAAGCTTATCCCTAGGGACCGTGTCAAACGCTTTCCTGAAATCAATAAAGCAACAAAAGACTTCTTGCTTTTTCTCCCAAACTTTTTCAATGATGTATCTTCAAGTTATACAATGATCAATTGTGTAATGTTTAGGTCTAAAACTTGCTTGCCCTCTAACACGCTTATCTCTTTCTTCTACCCACTTGCTAATTTTATTTTCTAGCATGCTTCCAAATAACTTTGCAAACAAGGGGTTTATCATTATGGTCCTATAATTGGAAGGATTTGTGGGGAACCCCTATTGTATGTTGTTGTTGAAAAAAAAAGTGAGGAGAAAGAATCTTTGAGCCCCACTTTAGATACTTTGTTTGGAGTTCAACTAAGTCTTTTTCTTTTCCAACACCCAACTTCTTGATACCTATCTCTACCTCTTACACCGTGAAAAGTTCAATATCAATGTTGACCAAGGGGGGAGGATCAACCTTGGGATCCTGCTCATAGAGTTGTCTTGCATAGTTAAACCATTTAGAAGTTGTAATACTATTTTCAATTTGCATCTTTCTCGGCTGAAGCTCCTTCCAAAATAATTTGGGATTGTTTTTCCCAAGGAAGATTAGTTCTTCCCTCCTTGAAACCATGAAATCATCATTTTTCAGTCTTAATATCTGCTTGTAAGCTTTGAGCTTTATGTTATCCCTGTTTGACTCTTTCCACATTCTCCATGCCTTGTTTGCATTCCTCGTCCAACCAAACATTAACTAGAAAGCAATTTGTTTTAGACTTCTTAATTTTTGCTCTTTTGCACTCTACAAGTGCCCTTTGAATTAAATGTGTTAATTCGTGACTATGTAGGTCGTGAATGGGGATTTTCTCCTTCTCGAAGAGCCTCTCTAGCATAATTTTGAAGGTATTACAATTTTTTGGAGTCAAAAGAATTATGCCCTTTGGGAGATTTTGTTGAACACTCAGTTTTTTACTCTAATTGCTTCTTTCTAGTCCAAGAGAAACCTAAATAAATTGTCTTGTGATCTGATTTTAAGTCCCAAAGTTGATCTCCAATCAAAACTTCCTCCATTTACTCACACAAAACCACGCAAGCAAATTACATAATCTACTACACTTGCTCCATTGTAAGTATTGCAAGTGAAATTACCGGACTTTGCCCATCTAATCAAGCCATTACAAATGACTAAATCGAAGACCCCACATAGAGTAAGCAATTGTTCACCAAAGAGATTACAACCATTGTCCTCTGAAATCATTTCCCACTGATAATTACTCTCTTCTATAAGCCAAATAGGGTCGCAGTCTTCTTTACAACAAAGAATGTTAGCTTGCTCACTTGCGGTCTTAGCATTGAAAACCTCCATTATAAGGACTTCACCTAGTTGAAAATATGTTACAATATCTGCTTTTAAGGCTGCAAAGATATCTTTGTGGTCAAACCCTCTACTTTTGTAGATTTTTGAAACTTGCAACGCAAAATAACATGCTACAATTTTGATGTGATTTCCATTTTCTGATATTTTAAACCAAATTAATTGTTTATTTGAGTCTTTTTTTTCTAAAGGAATGAGATGACTTGTTTTTTCCCTCACTAATACCATGATACCCCATGTCCTTTGTCATATTTGTAACATTTATGAAATATTTGTATTTTTAAATTTATTTAGTTAAAATTAGAATATAAATTTTTGATTTGAAAAAAAAAATTGATAAATGAGTTTTTTATTATTATTATTTATTTTGGAATGAGTTTAAATGTTTTATTTTTTTATTATGCCTACTAGTATATTGTAATCAATTTGGGTTTAAATGCTTTGGCTCTTACTTAATGTGCAAATTTTTAGAAATTATTTACAGAA